>OZ005743.1:61914238-62103350 GCA_963930735.1 Dioctria linearis | reverse complement strand
TACTGAACCGCCATTTTGATCTTGTTTTATTCGTATTACTACTGGCTTTCATTTATAATAACTAGCTTTCAAAAAAGTTTCTAGATAAGTAAAAAATTAACGAAATAACGTCAAAAATGTTTTTCTCTTCGAAAAATTATCTTCTTTGAAGGTCGAAAATCTCCTAAAGCAACCATATTAGCAAACTATTCCGTGCCCACAGAAAACATCCCTAATTTGTTACCTTTCAGACAAATACAACATTTTGACCGTAGCTCAAGTACTCCCCGAGATACAGGATAAGATGTCTTGCAACATACCTCGCTCATACTTGAACGAAATTATTTTGAAATTCAATTTTTTTTTATAATGGTGGGAAAACTAAGCACTGAAGTAAGAAAATCGAGTGAAACCTAGTTTATAATTTTAAAATATATGTTTAGAACTGTCGCTGCCAAATAAAATAATGTAAATGAATATTGGTTTTTCCAAAAATGTTATTATTTTAGTGAAATTTACAATGCAGTGTCTAGCCTATAAGTATGATCTAAGTAATACTAATAACCACTAATATAAAAATTGCTCAAATACTTGACCGTCGCACTGAATAAATTTCACAAATACTTATATTAGGATCGCTTCTTACCAAATGTAATATAGTATCGTCTTCACCTCAGGGTCTAGCAGATCTCAACTCGCGAAAAGACCTGCTCTAGCACAATTGACGGTGAAGTCTAGAAAATAATCCGCGGTACGGGGTCTTTGAGGATACCGCCTATTACACTCCTCTGCAGATGCAGAATCATTTCCATTGCACATACCATATATAAAGTGCATTTCAGCCAACTCCTGGTATGTAAAATTTGAAGGCATAACTTCGCTTAATTTTAATGACACTCTTACTTAATCATATGCTGAAATCTAACTACAAAGAAAGCACTAACAAATTTTCACAAGTTTCACAAATGAAGAAATTTTGCCTACTGTAGGAATTCATCATAAAAATTAAATACCAATATATTTTTACATGTGGAAAATTCTATACCTGTGGAAAATTCTTTACATGTGGAAAACTCTTTACCTGTGGAAAAATCTTTACATGTGGAAAATTCTTTACCTGTGAAAAATTCCTTACGTATGCAAGATTATTTCTTCATCCGACGATATGCGTAAGATTGTTTTGAGCCGCGATTGACCTATTTATGGTGTGATACCTGAACTTAAAAGGCGGTTTATTTTGACTTCATTATGATAACGACAGATTAAAAAATTAATAGTGAAAAATATGTTATTAATAGTCCTAAACATATATTTTAAAATTATAAAGTAGGTTTTACGCAATTTTCTTGCTTCAGTGCTTAGTTTTCCCACCATTATAAAAAAAATTTGAATTTCAAAATAACTTCGTTCAAGTATGGGCGAGGTATGTTGCAAGACATCTTATCCTGTATCTCGGGGAGTACTTGAGCTAGGCTAAAAATGTTGTATTTGTCTGAAAGGTAATAAATTAGGGATGTTTTCTGTGGGCTCGGAATAGTTTGCTAATATGGTTGCTTTAGGAGCTTTTCGACCTCAAAGAAGATAATTTTTCGAAGAGAAAAACATTTTTGACGTTATTTCGTTAATATTTTACTTATCTAGAAACTTTATGGAAAGCTAGTTATTATAAATGAAAGCCAGTAGTAATACGAATAAAACAAGACCAAAATGGCGGTTCAGTAAGCAAAACGAGCTGAATTACAGCCGCAAAAGCGTTGCAAGGACCTCATTTTCGAAAAAAATTTAAAATCCGCTGTAATTTCGAAAATAACACGAATTCGAAAAAAATTAATATGACATTTTCGATTGCAAATCACCTCATCTGTTAGGGGTTTCAGTATTGCGTACTTTTCCTGGAACACCCTGTACATTTAACTTCATTTAAAGGGTCCCGAAAAAAATTCCTAAAATTGTTTATCGTGAATATGATTTTAAAGGGCCGCTTGAGCACTCGGACTGCCGAGAATTATTTCGTGAATACCAAATGATCACTTCATTTTATTGCCAATCACAAAACAATCAAATGAAAGCTACTAGAATATCCCATGTGCAAAACGCTTTTAAATAGTATGTAGATTAATGGTTGTCAAACTACATATTTACCTACTCTTAAGAATATCTGTAATTGTTTTCAAAATACAAGGTCTCTGATAATAATGGCAAGAAAATTTCAACTGCTGTTATGGATGGATTCTTAAATTCTCCTGGTTTGTCTTGACTCGTTTTATCATTGCCGGTGCTATGTACCTTTTTAACAGGACGGCAAACGCTACCATTCATAATAATAATAATAATAAATTTATCAAGATCTTAAAATTAGATACTTTTAATAGTATTTTGATTTCTATTTTTACCAGGGATTATGCCAACAATATTTCCTTATTTGGACTTTAATTATCACATGCTTTTCTGCCATCATTAATTCTTAAAGAAATTTTCCATTTTTTGAAGAAAATTAAAGCATGAATTTCTTTCCTCAGATCACGGATCTGATAATACTATAATAACGTATTATATGTATCTAAGGTAATGGCGTCAAGATAAAAGATTTGTGAAAGTGTGGGAAATAATATCTTGAAGTAATCATTTTCTATTAAAATTTTGCATTTTTTCCTAACTGCAAAATACAAAAAAAGCTAAACCTTATTTATTCATAACACGATTAGTGATTCAGCAGCCGTCTTTGATCGCCCATATGACGTACCAATGTCAGTAAATTTCGCCAAAATCTATTGAAAGAAATTATTACCTTTTAAAAGTACTAAATTTGTATCGACGCCCTTATTCTTTATCGGAAAATGTAGTAATGCATGATCTTTTTCATCGCATTCGGCACATCGTGCTTAGTACAAAGTATCAAAAGTATAATCCGCGAAGATATGAAGGTCCCTAGAGGGAAATTTGTTTTTACCATTGTGTATATTCCAAATGGTAAAGACTTTAGGAAAAGAATTGCCATTAAAAACAAATTTAATTTCTTGTAATTTCAATAAATATTTATGATTTCTTTTCTTTCATTCTTGCAAAAATAGTATTTATTATATTATATATATTATATATTATATATTATAATAAATTTCGTCACAGAACTTCTAAAATGACAAAATGAAAAATTTCAAAATGGCTTTTGCCGTAATGAATGACAGTTCGAATATCCTAAATGGCTTTTGTCTAAACTAAACACTTTCGTTTTGTTGGAAAGATTTAATTTTAACAAGTAAAAATGCTAGAACTGGTCAAAGACCATTTTTTATGATACCCTATATGAATGCTCGTATGAAGTTTCGTAGTCACTTCTCTGTGGAAGTATGATTTTTGAAGTGGTTTTTCGCATATATTTCTAGAACGGTTATCTGCCAGAAAAAATGATTATAACCAATTTAATAGCATTTCGTATTCTGATGAAGCTTTTAGTATAAACAAAATGTCTAGGACTGATCGTTTTCACAACATACGTAAAAAACCTTAATTATTATATGGCAACACCAAGAAAGGGTTGCCCGATTTAGTTCATTTTTTAAATTTTATTTGCCATTACAATGAAAACAGTATGTACCAAATTTCAGCTCTCTATGTCAACGCGTTCTCAGGCAGTGTCCCATATATATATAATGGAAAACAAAATTTTTGTATGGCAACCCCACGAAGGAGTTGCCCGATTTGTCTCATTTTGGAATTTGATTCTTTTTTTAAGTCCGTGTACAAAATTTCAGATCTTTAGGTATACGCGTTCTCGAGTTATCGTGCGCACAGACAGACGGATGGACATGCAAAAATTAAAATAACTTTTAATACTTATCATGCGTGGGTGTACAATCCATTTTCCTCTACCATCATTATTTACCATATTATTCTATCGATTTCATCTAGGGAATAAAAATGACATATTTATATATGTATATACATATACATATATATACAATGTATTTATATACTTCTATTATTTGTGGAGTTTCTTAAAGACCTAGAGAAATATTTTAATGAGATATCTTTATGATTTTCTCAAAAACAAATTTTTTATCTATACTAGGCTCAGTAGTAGAAACGCGCTTTGCTAGCAGAACCAGGTCAAATCAACACCTTTTATTAAAACAACAGCCTAAATTGAACTTACAGAATTTAAGGCTCATTGAAATCTAATTAATGCCTCAAAACCAATGCGATTTTTACGTCAACATTTGTTTTTAGGGCAATTTAGAATTAAAAAAACAACCTAAATTTAACTTGCAGAATTTAAGGCCCATTGAAATCTAATTAATGCCTCAAAACCAATGCGACTTTCCGTGGAAATTTGTTTTTAGGGCAATTTAGTGCAATTAAAAAAATAGCCTAAATTGAACCTGTAGAATTTAAGGCTAATTGAAATCTAATTAATGCCTCAAAACCAATGCGATTTTTACGTGGAAATTTGTTTTTAGGGCAATTTAGTGCAGAACCGTGATTTCTGGGAAAACTATGGGAGCCGTAAATTTTATTTTTGATCATTAAATTAGTCTTAAATGAGCCTTTAATATACCACTTCCTCAAAACCCATTCCGCCATTTTGTTTCTGCCAGCATCAAGGACATCATATCTCAATAGATATAGGATTGCTCGGTATAGGGTAATAAGCCTGACTCGATCTCCTAATTGCAATGAAACTTGACTCAAATCAACCTGTCCCGTGGGTGGTGTCACACACCGGAAGGTTATGGATATACCATGCTTAAATAAGCAAAAATTGATATGGCGAAATCCTAACGGTTTACGAAATAACGGAACTTTAGTATATTTGGGTATATTTTTATAATTCACCCTGTAACTTCTGAACGTTACACCCTATGGTGCTAATGATTTGAAATTTGTTAGATTGATAATCGTTGGTTCTTTCCAATGATTTATAAATTTTTCCCTCCTCTTCTCCATTTTGAAGTTATGGCTCAACAAAATTAAAATATCGGAATTTTAACTCAGGTTTTTTATTTAACTACTATTTTTATCAAAGAATATAATTAACACCAATTTTTCACATTGGATTTAAGAAGCTCAAAAGCTGCCCTGTAAAATTACACTCTGTGTCCAAAATGTAAACTTTTCTGCGTTTTTTGCACTTTTTCTTGAATTTATCCAGCGGAAATGGATTATAAAGGTCATTCCCAAAAAATAATTGCTTACTTTCTGGAATTTTTTCGATATGATCTCTTTTGGAAACGTTTTGGGTAAGGTTAAGAAAAAGTGCAAAAAACGCAGAAAAGGATACATTTTGATTACAGAGTGTGATAAGTCATTTAAATTCTGAGCTTTCGGGCTTCTTAAATGCAATATGAAAAATTGGTGTTGATGACGTCTGTTTTCAGAAGTTTTAGCTGATCTATATAAACATACCGAAATATCTACAAGTCTCGTTATCTCGGAAACGTTTGGATGCCCCACCAGTACAATTTGATGCTTGTCCATGCCCTATTCATACCTTCGGATTCAAAACTAAATACAGGACATCCTGTATGTAGAGAATACGAAAAATTACAGATGAATTCCGTTGAGAGTTTATTTTCTAAACCTTTTTCGCCGTGTTCACTTGAGGATAAATTAGGAATTAAACGTTTGGTTGTACATCAGCCATCCAATTTTAACTTAAATACTTCTAACGTTTCTTAATTATTGTTTCTAAGTTATTCTTCTCAATTTACTGTTTTAATTTTTGAGTTGAACTTTATTATACTGATTAAATTTATAATACCTATATATATAATAATTAATTTGTGATTCATTGATTTATTAGTGAAATAGACATAATTAACTTTGATTATTGTTTGCATTAAACAGATTTTACAATTAAATCTTATTTTCAGTCCAATTTTCTTTTACATTTTTCTGCACGTGTAGAAGAGGTACAAAGGTACGAACGCTGGAGAAATAAAAGTGACTTTCTATTCAGGTAATATAATGAAATTGGCAGAGTCTACACCTTATTTTCAAAACTACAAATGACATATATGTATGTCGATAACTTTCATATAGGTCTGCATTTGTCTTTAGAACTGAAGTACTGCAGAATATGGGAACAGAAAACATACGAGCTAATTGCACGGGACGGACTGTTGTAGGGTCGGATAAAGAATTTTTCAAGGGTGGTTGTGGCTCACTTGATTACTGAATTGAAAACAATATCAACATTTTGAGGAGGTTTGACCGATGAATAACTCAAATGACATGAACTGTATATGGAAACGAAAGCTCAGATTTTTCCATGAACTGAAGAAGACTATCGACATTGAAAGAACATTTATTGTAAAAATACACAACAAACACATGAGTGTTGTGGATGAAATAGATTTCCTGTTGACCTTGTATAGAGTATTTATTTAAGACCATGAAATGGACTTTTCGCTTTTTCCACCACATGATATACTTGGCAATATGTAATTCTTACCTAAAGTACAAACGAGATTGTGAATCCCTACGAGTTTCATACAGAGATTTTATAGATTTGCCTGACTTTACAAACGATATGGCTAGTGGCGGCTCAAACTAATCCACGAGCATATCTAGAAAACGTGAAAGGTCTATTAGGGTATCAATTGGACCAATTCTAGCTTTTTTACTTGTTTCTTCTTATACCCTAGACGAAATCCATTGGTTATACTAAGTTTGCCATTCCGTTCGTAACGCACAGAAATAATGCTGGTGGAGCAAAATGGGTTGGACACCCACGCATAATATTAAATTTACTTTGATTTTTGCATGTCCGTCCGTCTGTCTGTGCGCACGATAACTCGAAAGCGCGTATACTTAGAGAGCTGAAATTGTGTACACCGACTTTAAAAAAAACGTAAAATTAAGTTCGAAATTGAGACAAATCGGGCAACTCCTTCGTGGCGTTGCCAAAAATTTTATTTGCCGCTATATATTTGGACACTGCCTGAAAACGCGTCGATATAGAGAGTTGAAACTTAGTACATAGTGTTTTCATAGTAATAGCAAATACAATATCAAAAATGGCATAAATCGGGTAATCCCTTCTTGGTGTTGCCATATAAAAATTTAGGTTTTTGACGTATACTGTGAAAATAATCAGTCCTAGACATTTTTATTGCACTAAAAACATCTTCAGAATACGAAATCTAATAAAATTGGTTATAATCAGTTTTATGTCTGAAAAATATGCGAAAAACCACTTCAAAAATCAAAGTTGCACATATGAGTGACCATACGAAATTTCATACGAGCATTCATCTAGGATATCATAAGAATTGGTCTTATACTCATTCTAGCTTTTTTGCTTGTTAAATTCAATTTTAATATAAATTACATAGAGGGATGTATTGATAATATTGCTTTTGACTTTTTCAAAAAATTTCATCAAAAGAAAGCAATTTAGTTAGCACCCACTCCACGTTTTTCCTATCCAAATTCTTTTATATATTTACATTTTTATTGAAAATGAAATCATTTAATTTTTTTCATACATCATGCCACGTTTTCACAATACAAAGCATAATGATGTGACCCAAATTCAATTCAATTGAACATTGTCATATTTAGTTGCAAAATATTAGCATCAATGGAACCTCGGCGTTAGCAATGTAATGAAATATTTATATACATAATATGTATTATATGTGTAGTAGGGGAAGATGCTGCACATTGGACATGTGTGACCTTGGTCATTTTATTTTCCACACGGACTGTAGCTACCACCTAAATAAACGCATTTTTATCCGATTTGACTAATCAACAGATGTCACTTAAACTATTCTGGGAATTAGTTTGTCGGACAAATGAGCAGATATTGCGTTTTAAAGAAAAGTCGTAAAAAAAGTAAATATTGTCCAGTGATAAACAATTGAAAGTGTTGGAGTTCTATTCTTTCTATATCTTTTCCAACTAAGGTTAAACTTGTTTATATGTACTATTATAAATCGATCATTATGTGGTGAATTGCGCGTCTTAAAATATTTCACAGGCAGTTTCGTTTCTTTTGCAAGGGGTATGTACCTTGGACACTTCAAACATTTTCCCCACGCACATGTAAAAAAAGCCATAGATCGGCCTTTAGTTAAAAATTAGATTAAGGATGTATATCTATAGCAATTTTTTGTTTAGTAACCTGCTTTGCGAATATTGTAATTCTTGGTTGAAAAAAGAGTGTTATTTAATTTAACTCTGTTGATATACCATCATTTCTACTTAGTAAATTGCAAATGTCCAAGGTACAATACCCCACTGTCCATGGTACGTACAGCTGCATGTTGTACCTTGGAGCAAAAGGAGGACCTTCATTTTTCCTTTCAGATATCCTGAAATATAAATGTTCAACTGCATATTCGGTAATATTATTGGAAAGGTTATGGGTTATACAATCTATAATAATCGTTTGCTTATGATTTGTCCCATTAGTTTTGTAAAAAAAAGGTACCAAAGTACAGCACCTTCTTCTATATACATAATATTATTTTTGACGTAAAATGAAAAGCAGCCCGGCGTGGACTTCAATATAATGCGGTCTATAGAAATAATTATGGTACAACAAAATTAATTAGTTGCATAAGACAGAAAAATGCAACCTATTTTCAGAGAGATCTCCACTTCACGCTATTTTACAATGAATCCACTTTGCAAATATGGGGCAATGCGGCTTTATTGAAAAATCCTTATAATTCCAAAGAGATAAACATTTAAAAATCTTGAAGAAATTTCTTGTTATCTTTATGTAGAATACCACAATAGTGTAATTGACATGCTAATCATATTATTTTTAAATATTAAAAGGAAAAACGTATTAAAAATGTTGTTTGTAAAAGATAATATGGCGCGCGCTCAGCTTAATGCATGCGACTTTCCTATTACTAACAAGCGTTTTTCATATTATTGGGCCAACCTACACGAGAAGTTTTTATGAAAGGAAGGATTTTCCTCCCCTTGTGCTTAGACGTACCAGCACAATAATGTTGCTACGCGGAGTTCCTTATATGATTGCCGAAATTATTTGTGTGCGTGTTTAATTAAGCGATTAAATTTATAATTGGCTGCGATTATAAATGTCGATGTGTAGTGTATGTATGTACGTCTGAAACTGACAGAAAATTTACAAAATAACCTTCCTACCAAAATAACGCACATTTTCCATCTTACAAATTTTAATACAATTTCAATGGAATTTTTACCTCAATAAATACTTTATTACCTTTTGATTGTGAAAACAATGATGTGGAAGCAATATCTTTCGTATTCATTTTTTGTTAAAATATGCAATTTTTCTTAAATACGGACGTCAAAAAACAGGAAAAATCTAATTTGGTTGTTGGGGCGATCAGTGATAGATGCTCAGGCATAACGCATTTAGGGCCATATTCACCAAGCAAAATTAAAAAAAATTTCAATTAAAGCTATTCACCAACCACACTTACCGAGTCGATTTAATGAAAATTTAATTTTAAGTGAAGCCTTACCCTCTCTTAAATAAATTTAATTTCGATATCAGCTGATGGAAGTGTCATGCAGTCAAATTTCATATTTTTAATAGCGCAGTTAAAAGTTTGAAGAAGCAATTGCTTAATATGGACTATTTTTTAATTAAAACGAATTGTACATATATTACAAAATAGTTTTAATAATACATAAAAACTTCTCTATTTAAATAATACATAAAAACTTCTTTTAATTTTTTAAATAATATTTAAATTACATGAACTCTCACGAGAACTGTCACTTGCCAAATTCGGAATTGTCCGAAAGTATTTATTTTATTAAGGTTGGTGAATAGCTACAAAAATTTAATTGCGGTCCCTCAATAAAAATTAAATTAAAATTAAATTTGTATTAAATGGCTTGGTGAATATGGCCCTTATTCCCGCAGAGTGTTGAGAGTAAGAAATTTTAGGTTACAAACAATGACTGTAAATAGATGAGAAATTTTACAATATTTGTCAGCAATACAGAGCTATTTCCCATTTTTCCAAGTGTGCTACAAGGTTTTTTGTTTACTTGTTAACTTCTCAAACTTACCTTCTGCTGCCCCTGCTGCACCCTTCGAGTAGAGTGAGGAGGTTGAGAAATCATATTCCGCCTTATGCTCAGAGGCACGACCTCCAACAATTCGGGTAGCACATCCTCCAAGAAATTAAGATAAGCTTCTCATAATAAATAATGGCACAATGGCCATGATGCATCACAAAACTTATTTTATACCACCAAAATTTAGGGCTGTATTTACCAAGTGACCGTTATAAAAACGATTCCAATAAATCCTAAAATGAATAATTTTTGGTGGTATGAATCCTGCTTGAAAAATTATTGAATATTATTTTATGAAACTATACATAGTTACATCATTGAGTTACATATCATTGGAAAGGGAATCGTATTAGCTACCAAATAAATTAAAAAAAAAAAAACAAAAAGAAATTTATTCAAAATTTTGAATAAATCGCTCGCAAAGTAAGTAATTTATAAAACAAAAATACAAATTCCAATTTGACATTTTGCTATTTCGAAAGTGTCGATGCTGTATGAATGGGCAATATGTTTCTTAAAGTGCAATTTACTGTAAGGTAAACAAAATTTATTTCAGCTTTCTGGGCACATTACTTCCTGAGATATACATTAAAATTGAAAAGTTCACACTTTTCGGTGTACAAAACAGTATTGTCAGCATCACTTGGAAACAACGCAATGTAGGACCAAACTCTATAAGAATTTTTTTCTGAACTCGGTCCCAGCTACCTAAATCTAATGTTTTTAGGCAATTCGTTCTGGTAATTACATAAGTTCGAGAATGAACATCTCCTTCGTAGGACCACCATACAAAAAATTTGCTCAGATTTACACATTTCTCACGTAATTACATATACTGGGAAAGCGGTCAGTCCCAAGCATTTTTAATTAAAATATAATATAATGTAATGTAATGAAATGTAATATAATTTAATGTAATGTAATGTAATGTAATATACTGTAATGCAATGTAATGTAATGTAATGTAATGTAATATAATGTAATGCAATGTAATGTGATGTAATGTAATGTAATGTAATGTAATGTACTGTAATTTAATGTAACATTATTTAATATAATGTTTTAAATTTAAAGGCAGATACCGAAGAATCCTTCGGAATGGAAAAACTACTACCGAATTCTTATCAATAGCACCAACGAAAAAATTCAAAGAGTAGGGGAGACCGGGGACAAAAGTAACAGCGTCATGAAAGTAACATGCCCTTTTTTAACAAAGTGTTCTAATTGGATTGCGGTAACCGGAGATATAATACTAGCGATAATTAAAGTTGAGTTAATTAAATAATTGTTTATGAATTTTATAAGTGTGGAGCGAAAAATATAGAACTCGTGAATTAAATATGTAATACTATGTTTTAAATAAGGAACTAAAAAAACTACGCTCGCAATAACTGGTGAAGTGGGATAAATTTGCGAAACAAAGTGGTGGCAATTGGCTTAAAAGTTCAAAGTGTGATTAATTTTGAAATTGTGAAAGTATTTTATATTCAACTGTGAGTGAAGTACTAGAATAATGGGGCGCAAGCTGGAGGAGCTTCGAATACAGCAGAGTTAGGGAACCGGTCATTACAAATGACAGGTGCAAAGAATGTTTTAGTGGTGTGACTTAGACAAGCTTTGATTGAAGAGGGAAAGAATCCTGAGACATTTGTTTTCGGAGATAACTTGGAAGAACCTGAAGCGGAAGAAAAGTCTGTGATGAGCATGCAACAAGTTTTGGGTACTTTAATGAGTAATTGAGTAATTTGCAGCTTTCATAAGCTATGCAGATGAAGAATGCTTTTGAGGAAACAAGCAATTCTCTTGAGAAATAAAAGAGATTTCTGGAAACACATTTGAACGAACAAAAAAAAAAAATGCTCTTACGGAACAAAAGAATGCTTTTGAGGAACATAAGAATCTTTTTGACGAACAAAAGAATTCCCTGGAATCCCATTTAGATAAGCAGAAGAAATCTATGGAAACCCGCTTGAACGAACAAAACAGTTCTCTGGAGAATTGTCTAGAAACTCGTTTGGAGGAACAGAACATTTTTCTAAAAACTTCTTGAGAAGAACAAAATTTGAAAATTGAAGGAATTGAGCAGGAATTTCAACACAAGGTTTCGGAAGTTCAACAAAAAGTCACCGAGCAACCTGTAAACCTTAAAGCAGATTTGGAAAAGATAAAGCATCGACAAAATCGGCACGATGGAATTGAAATATCCGGTGTAGGTAGAATGAAACCTACAATATTTGAGGGCAACATTCGTGGCATATCTTCAAGAGACAATTCGAGGCAGCTTCCGAGTAAATGGATGCAATATGAAGACAAAGCTTAAGCTCTGGTCTAAGCACTTCGAGGTCCTGCATCAGAGCTCTTACAAACTGTACCGATTGAAAAGCAACTCGATTACACTTCATTAGTACAGGCGATAGAATTACGGTATTCTGATGAACACATGCAGCAAGTATATCGCCTGCAGTTACGCAACAGAATTTAAAAGCATGGCGAATCACTACAACAACTGCAAGCTGATGTGCAAAGGTTAGCGAATATTTCATACTCCACTTTAAATGCGGATTTTCTTAACGAAGTGGCAAGAGAAGCATTTGTGAACGTTATTGCAAACAAAAATTCACAACAAGCGTTAAGCCTAGCAGGAAAGAAACCAACAGCGGAAGCACTAGCCTATGCATTAGCGTATGAAATCGCAAGACAAGCTTCGCTGAGTGCAGTACGAGTGAGAGAAATTTCAGTGGCAGAATGTACTTGCAACAGAATGCAGTCATCACAGAGCCCACTTTCACATGATCTCCTTCGATGTTGGAATTGTAGTAGACCAGGGTACCTTCAAAGGGACTGCAGAAAACGTCGACGAGTGGAATCACCAGAAGAAGAGGGGAGAGTAGAATGCCAAAGATGTCGAGCCAGGTAACAAGCTATTCGTGGAGAGAGTGGACATCAAGCAGACACTAGTCGGTTCATCTCCTGTTGAGGAGTCGGAAAACATATAAAAACCAAATTTGTGGGGCAGAAGTTGGTTGGTGGAGTCAACAGTCCCGAATTCATCGATCAAGTAGCCCAGTTGCAGAGAAATAATAGCAGTCTTGTTATTGGAAGTGTTGGAAAAAATGACTGCGCAGTCACTACCGATTCTGGAGTTTCGAGATGAATTATAAGAGCAGATCTTGTCAAGAACAAATGGCTTCACAACACCACAAAATATCTACTTAGAACAGCAACTGGAGCAGCTGTACAGGTTTTTGGTTTCAGACATAATGGATGAATGCATTCTTGGAATAGACTTCATAACCACATACAAAATCAATCTGGATGTCGGAGAACGGATTCTCAAATATGGGAACATAGAAATTTCTATGAGACTAGGAGTAGGAGCAGGTTATCGTGCGAAAATAAGGACGAAGGTCCGCGAAGATATTACTCTCTCGGTATGGTCCGAGACGCTCATATGGTAAAAGTTACTGAAGGCATCAGGATTTGCCGATTCTATCTAGTAGAGACAAACTCTACAAAAGTTACATCCAGCATCATTGTTGAAATGACTTTAGTGAAAGCAGAAGGTGTAATATTAATTCCAGTCAGAGTGCTCAACACATCCGAAAATGAGGTACAAATAAAAGAAAGTGCTATAATTGGAAATTGTGAACCCGTTTACCAGATCGTCAATTTGGATAATGGTAGTAATGTCAAAGAGACAAAACCTATACCAGCTACTACCCAACAGGTTCAGAAACTTCTCTCGTCCAGTGCATTAAATGAACAACAATACAACGATGCCAAAAATGTGATCGATGAATTTTGGGTATTATTTGCAATGAATGATGATGATTACGGTAAGACCAATCTTGTCCAGCATCGGATTGATAGAGGAAATTCCAGGCCCAGTTGGAAGTGGCTTATGGTAATTCAAAGTAATGGCATTTAGATTGTGTAATGCACCATTCAGACGACTAATGGAACGTGTTCTACTCGGTTTAACCTGGAAAACATGCCTTGTCTACTTAGATTACATAACAGTATTCAGAAAGACATTCGAGGAACATAAAAACAACTTACGGGATGTACTCCGAAGACTCAAAGATGCGAAATTGAAGCTCAGTGGGAGTAAAAGTGCTCCATTCTCACTAGGAGTCAGGACCGATCCAGAGAAGATAGAAGCAGTCAAAAATTGGCCAGTCCCAAAGAACAAACGTCAATTAAGGAGTTTTCTTGGTCTAGCTACCTATTACAGCCGATTTGTGAAGAGTTTTACAGATATAGCAAGGAGCCTACATCAACTTACAGAAAAAGGAAAACCGTTCATATGGTCGGATAAATATAACAAGAGTTCCGACAATTTGAAGCAACAGCTCTGTGAAACTCCAGTACTTCACTATCCAAAGTTGGGAAAAACTTTTATATTGGACACGGATGCCAGCAATGTAGGTATCTGGGCAGTGCTTTCACAGGAGGAGGATGGTCAAGAAGTTCCAGTAGCTTATTATAGTAAAGCACTTTCAAAATCAGAGAAAAATTATTGTGCTACAAAAAACGAGCTGCTTGCCATTGTAAATTCAACAAAGCATTTCCATAAATATCTCTACGGCCAGAAACTCATCCTTCGCGCCGACGATACAGCGCTGAAAGGGCTTTTACAATTTAAGAAACGTGAGGGACAAGTGGCGAGATAGATAGAGCAAATCCAGGCTTATGATTTTGAAATCCAACACCGAAAAGGTCTTATCCAGACGCCCTTTTACGACGTTCATGCAAACTTGAATGCAAACATTGCGTCCGGGTGGAAGAAAAAGAAACAGCAGCTACTGTACAGTTAAGAACGGCGAAACAATCGACGGGTTGAGACAACGGGAGCTTGCGAACAGCACAACGAGAAGACCCAGACATATCACCCACTCTGACTTGGAAAGAAGACATGGAAGGATATTTCGGAATGGAGCGAGAATCTGAAAAGTTACTGGGCTCAGTGGAACTCTCTTCATGTTGATTGCGGTATATTAAAACGCAAGTGGAAAGCACCTAACGATGAATCATTCCGAATGCAGATAATCGTGCCAGCATCAAACGTCAACGATGTTCTAGAAGAAATGCACGGTGGATCCTCTGGAGAGCATTTGGGAGAGTGAGTAACACAATTTCCAAAATACGAGAAAGGTTTTGTTGGCTACATATGAGGAATGGTGCCGCAGATGGGCTGTCTGTGTGCTTCTTGTAAAGAGGCGCCATATAGATGCAGAGGAGAAATGCATAAAATGCATAAGTATAATATCGGAGCCCCCTTTGCAAGGATAGCTGTAGACATCGCTGGACACTTTCCAGAAACGAATGATGGTAACCGTTATATATTAGGTGCCATTGGCGATTTCAGTAAATGGCCTGAAGCCTATGCAATCTCTAATTATGTCAGTAGGTTTGGTGTGCCTCACGCACTTCATTCGGACCACAGACGGAACTTCGAATCACGGACTTTCCAGGAGATGAGTAAAATTCCTTGGATAATAAAAAACCAGAACAACTCCTCTACACCCAAAATCTGATGGGATGGTAGAGCGCTTTAACAGAACTTTGGGCGAGCATCTTATCGCTTATAGATCAGCCGTTCACAACACTACTGGACAAACCCCAACTAAGGTCACATCCGGTAGGGAATGCGTTTACCTACCCTCAAATTCGGTATACCTAGAAGGGAACAAAAGTTACCGGAAGACTACAAAAGAAGATTTTGGGCTTGTTGGGAGGTTTTGTCTCCGTGACATTCCTACTATTATCCAAATTAAAAATCTGATAAACGGGTTCACAATTTCCAATCATAGCTCCCTCTTATAGTTGTACCTCATTTCCGAATGTGTTGAGCACACTAACGGGAATGATGTTCGATGTAAATTTATAGGATTAGATTCCACCAAATAAAATCGGTAGGTCCCGATGTCATCAGTAAGCTTTGTCCAAACTAGCATCACGGTGCATACAGATAAGTAATATTCTCACAAACCATCGTCCTTATTTTTGCTGGATAATCTGCTCCTCCTCCTAGTCTCATAGGAATTTCTATGTTCCCATATTCGAGTATCCGTTCTCCGGCATCCAGATTTATTTTATATGTGATCATAAAGTCTACTCCAAGAATGTGTTCATCGATGATGTCTGAAACTAGGAAAATGCGAGGAAATAGTAGTTCCCTAGGTGAACATCCAAAGTTATTTCTCCAAAAATCTGTGCTGCTTGACAAGTTGCTGTTCTTAGTAAATATCTGGTGGTGTTGTGAAGCCATTTGTTCTTCACAAGATCTGCTCTAATAATTGATGTCGAAGCTCCAGTGTTGATAGTGACAGCGCAGTCATTTTTTCCAACACTTCCATATATTACAAGACTTCTATGAATTCTCTGCAACAGGGCTACCTGAATGACGACCTCGGGACTGTCGACTCCACCAACCTACTTCTGCCCCCCCAAAGTTGGCGTTTACATGTTTTTCGACTGCTGAACAGGGGAGCTGATGCGACTAATCGCTGTTGTCGGTTGTTGTAAATTTCGGTCTGAAATAGCTTTTTCAAATGCTTCTGTTGCCATTTCATTATGGAAATCCGCATTTACGCTAGAGTATGAGAGATAAGCTAATCTTTCCACATCAGCCTGCAGTTGTTGTAGTGATTCGCCATGCTTTTAAATCCTGTTGCGTAGCTGTAGGCGATATACTTGCTGCATCTGTTCATCACTATAACGTAACTCTATCGCCTGTACTAATGAAGTGTAATCACGTTGCCTTTCTATCGGTACAGTTTATAATAGCTCTGATGCAGGTCCTCGAAGTACTAATACCAGAGCTGTAGCTTTGTCTGCATCATTCCATCCATTTACTTCGGAAGAAGTCTTCAATTGTCTCTTGAAAATATGGCACGAATGTTGTCCATCAAATATTGGAGATTTCATTCTGCCTGCATTCGATATTTTAATTCCTTCGTGCCGTGGTTGTCCATTCTTCATCTTCGTCAAATCTGTTTTAAAGTTGTCAGGTTGTTTGGTGACTTTTTGTTGAACTTCCGCCACTTCCTGATCGGTTCCTTCACTTTTTGAATTTTGTTCGTCTAACGAGTTTTTTAGGAAATTCTTTTGTTCCTGTAAGCGAGTTTCTAGACAATTCTCCAGAGAACTCTCTTGTTCGTCCAAGGGTTTCCAGTGATTTCTTCTGTTCATCTCAACGGGATTCCATGGAATTGTTTTGTTCATCCAAAGCATTATTCTGCTAATCTAAGAAGGATTCCATAGAAATCTTCTGTTCGCCCAAACGGGTTTCCATAAATTTCTTGTGTTCCTCGACAGAATTCTTTTGTTCAGCAAAACGGGCTTCTATTTTGCTCATTAACGTACTTAAAAGCTTTTCTATGTTCATCGCAGGCTCTTCTTCAGTTGTTAGTTCTTCTTCGAAAACGAAAGTCTCAGGATTCTTTCCTTCCTCTATCAAAGCTTGCCCAAGTCGCTCGAACATTCTTTAGGCCTGTCGTTTGCAATGACCGCTTCCCCAACGGCACTTTCAATTCCTGTATGTGAAGCTCCTCTAGTTAGCGTCCCAGTCTTGCGTCTTTTGTAATTCAATCACAGTTGAATATAAAATTATCGTTCGGAATTTTTTCACACGACTTCACAAAATTAATCACTCTTTGAATTTCAAGGTCAAATCCCACCACTTTATTTCACGATTCTATTATAGTTCTGACACCAGTTGCTACGAGCATGGCCTTTTTTTTATTTTATAATGTAGGGGAACAGGAGAACCTATCCAAAGCATGGAGGCCATAGCGGTCAATTGTGTGGTGAGGCAGGGTTTTCAGCTCATCCACAGGTAGAAGGGCAGACCCTAGGGTAACAGCCTGCACCGGTCTCTGGCTCTCCCTCCAGGTAGCACAGACACCCAGGGCAGTCAACAAGTCCCATCCTTGTTAGATGAGAGTGAAGTGAGCTGTGGCCGGTGATGATGCCAACCACAGTTCTACATTGTTTCCTTCCGAGCCCCATGAGAAAATCGGAGATAGGCCCATCAATAAACAGTTTTGTACAACTGCAAGTACTCAGGTTCGCCTATCTCTGCTGATGCTTTATATGAATATCCGCTTTGATGAGAGACCCGATACTCGAGGTAGCAAAGCCTACGGCGTGTTCCGTTACGAGAAAGGGAGAATCAGAGCCAACCCTAGTCAGCCCTTTCATTACCCCAAATCCCCCAGTGACCAGAAACCCACAGAAGGGACGCTTTGTTGTGGATACACAAATTATCCACAGATGGCGGTACTAGGTTTTGTATCGACTACCGCCGCCTAAATGACATCACAAAGAGGGTGGGTCTCTTATCCACTACCTCGCATAGACGACACGCTAGTATCAGGCAGGTAGAAATGAGTCAAAGTGATAAGGAAAAGACAGCCTACATAACCGGTACTGGCCTTTCGGTTTGTGCAATGCTCTCGCCACATTCTAGCGTTTAATGGACGGCGTATCTCGTAACCTAGGCCCAGAAATTGCCCTCGTATACTTAGATGAGATCATTGTTCACAATCGTACCTTTACACAACATTTCGCTAGCAGAACAGAACAGAAGCCATAAAGTCTTGGCCAGTTCCCAAAACAAAAAAGGATGTGCGGATCTTCCTCGGGCTGTCGTGTTCCTAGGTAAAACACTTCATTCTGAACAATTTCACTACATTTATTTAATTCACTGATATCACTAACTTAACTTTAACTTTAACTTAATCTAACTATTAGCGCCGACCCATCGCTGTTTAATTGTAACCCGAACTGACCACACCACATTCAGTTGCGCACCTCGAAAACTTGCACACGGAAATCGGAAGTAGAACATGACCCTCAAGATAATGTAATTATGATGCGGTAATATTCTACAACCCATGACGAAAACTACTGGCCAATGTCACTGATAGCAAGCAGTTGTGCTCTTGTAAACAAAACGAGCAATGACCGTATTCTATTCGAAGTAGCATGTTTAGTCACTGCCGCTGTAATGTAAACAATCATCACATTACTTACTGTGCGAAGTAATGTGTTCCGCTATTGCTTGCTACTTTACTACCGGTACACCTGCCATGCTCTTGCTTCCGTGTACCAGTAGACTGGGCCACAACATCCCTCCCCCCTGGAAAAAACTTGTTCCCAGAGGAACTGGGTCCGGTGTGTTCATTTAGGGTATCCAATCAAAGGCTGTTGGACTTACAATTTTTTTAATTAAATTAAATTTAATTTATACCTTAATAAACTTATAGCTTACCTGACAATTTTTTTTTGTTTTTTTGTACAATTACAACTCTTTCTTTTAGACTATATACACGTACTTTAAATATTCTTTTTATTGAAATTTTTTTTTGTTTAAATACATTCATTATTACTTCATTTCTGTTCATCTTTTTTTTTTTACAAACGCCTCTATGTAATACATGTCTTATATTCCTTGTAACGAATTTTATTTATTTATTTTAATTATTCACATTTTTCTTCCTTGAAGTTCTTACACAATATAAATTTTTCCTTTTAAACACATTTTCATCAATATAATTTACTACATTTCAGTTTCTTTCTTTTGCAACACCTTAGTTTCTTAATTCATCCATCCTATTGTTAGGGCATTCATATCTTCCTATAACAAAATATTGATCACAGTTTTTATTACCATACATAATATATACAAGATATTCTTTCATTTATTTCTTGTGACATTTTTATCGTCTCTAATTTTAAGCTTTACAATTATTATTTCTATCTTATACTACCTCTAATCTTCACAATTATTGTTTCTATTTTATACCACCTATAATTTATTTTTTCCAAACTACAGATTTCCAGAAGCTAACTATTTACCAAAATATCTACTGTCTATTTCCCTAGCACTGACTTCTACAGCTGTACGAGCAAGTTTTTAATGGCAGTGGGCTCGTTGGATTGTATGCACTATTACCTCGATGCCATTCGGATCCTTTGTTCTCAAGGTGCTACTCCAGTTTCGTAGTTTCGGTGTTCCTGGTTGATCTCAGAACGAATGCCCACGTAGGTGTGTACGAGTGCCTATTGGTGAATGGCTATGATTCCATCCCACAGATAGACCATAATTGCTGTGCTATTCGCTTATGGCACTGCTCTCGTTGGAAGTTTTGGAAGATGTTACCAATAGGGAGATTACGGGTAAAGTAAACTGGCGGGTTATGCTATTGCGCTTTTTACATATAATGCTCATTGTTTACTTTAACCGTGCTGAACGTCTTCTCATGCCTTTGTGCACTCTGATGATCTTTGACTTCTATTTTTGTACCATTTCAATATGCATGATGGAGTTCTCCCAATTATATGTATTGGGAGTCCACCCATACATAAAAAAGATACACTTTCTCTATTTACATTGAAAGTCTTGTAACGTATTTTTTTTAAACTGCGTAGGATACTTTTTTTTTAGCTTACTGTTTTTTTAACTTATTCGACTGTCTGTCTTAAATTTGTGAAGGTTATATCACCCTTATTTTCAGCCTCATTTTTGACACACAGTGAGATCTTACAGATAATTCAAATGCTTTCCATTTGATTCGCTATGTTTTTCGTTACTTAAACGTCTTCTAAACTCTCAGACACTTCAGAGTTGTGTATATCTGAGGGCTGATGAGTGCGAAATGCCTTTCTCTCAGTCATTTAATATTTAGTTTTATACTTTCTTTTGTTTTTTTATATATTTTCATACCCACAGTATTGGTCTGATGATCAAATTGGTGGTTCTGGAACTGATGGAATCGCCAATTCTGCTTACGCATTTAGGTTGTTTTACTCTGCTGATATTCTCTACTTGCAATTAATTTTTTAATCTTGTACTTATTTACATAAATAATTATATACTTATATATATATATATTTTTTTTTAAACACTAGTATGTCTAATTATTTTCTTAATTTTTCTTTATTTCCCTTATTCTATAATTTTATACCTTAAACATTTATTACAAATTTTTTACATTTACACTTTCAAACCTGAATATTCTTCTAACCTATTTAATCTGCCTTATATATTTTTTTCCGAATGATTTGTAACAAATTTGTTTGCACGTATGTGATATTTTTCCCCAATTTAACTTTCTCTCTGTTTTTTTTTACTTTGTTTTATATTGGTTATAGGCTGGAATATAGGTACTCTTTTATCTGCATGTCGCGAAGTTTTGTCGACATTAAGTGACATATTTTTTAATTCTGATTGTCGGTTATAAACGCCTGATGCCATGTTTTCTGTGTTGTTGACCTTCTTCTTCTCAATCCTGGCCCCAAATGGATTTCCTTGGCTGCTATTTAGCCAAGCTGTGGGTCCGACTTGTGTACAAGCTGCGAAATTTTCACAAGAATCACTTTCTCCCATGCCTTTGCTGGCGTCTGGTATCCGCAGCTTCATATTTATGCAGTCGATGATAGCTCTCCTACCGAGAAAATCCATTCCGAGTATACCGTCGGCTGGAATTGAGTCCGTATCACTAATGGCGTTAAATTTGCAGGCATGCTGGCTGTTGTCTATCTGCAACTTTGCCTCGCAAGTGCCAATGGAGCTCCTAGCGGATCCGAACAGTCCTCCAATTCTAATTTTGCGCTATGTCTGTATGGGTGTATTCCTCTTTATGCTATTAACTTTAATTATGCTACATGAAGATCCAGTATCTATTAAAAGCCTTAACTTACCTTGTAATGTTATATCCGATGGAACCCTGATGATAAACTTATTCTGGGAATTTAATTTTTCACTGGCCTTTTCTGCTAAGTATTTCTTCAGGCAGTTTGCTGTATAGTGATCCCGTGTTCGGCAAAATTGGCAGTAAAGCCCTTCCCCTCCTGGATGGATTCTTCCAACAACGCCTTCTTGAATGGCTGGGACTCTGACGACACGATGTATTCGGCAATTGGACGCTTCATGCCCATATTGCTGGCATTCTGTACAGAAGGTTTGCTTGTGACACTCTCTCGCGAAATGTCCCTGCTGGCCGCACTTGAAGCAATGACTGAGTCTGTATCCATATGCTTTTCTAGGATATCCTCTGTACGATTCTATGTGAATCGGCTTTAATGAAGAGAAAAGTTTTTGGTGAGGTGCAGGTACATCTCCGTTAAAGTAGTCGCTGTTCCTTCCTTCCTGTGGAAAATCTTTATTCTTTGGTACCATGCGCTGAAGTCTTATCGCATCCTTTTCGTAAAATTCCGCTTCTTCACGCACGGCTTCTAAGGAATCAAACTTTCGTCCCGTTAGGTGAATCTGAATAGCCTGATTTCTTACTCCAGCTTTAAATGTGGCTATTGTATCCGCTTCCAACTCCGCCAGTAATCCTTCATCTTTACCTGGGTACTTTGCAGAAACAGCACTTTTATTCTGATCCAACAGTTCCTTCATTTTGTCCGCAAACTCTCGGATCCTTTCTCCTGGCCTTTGTCGACATACTAGCAACTCTGTCCGTAGCTCACTGAACGATATCCGTGGCATATAAGCGGCTTTGATTGACATTTGTCATGCTTCCAAGTCCTTTGGCTCTTCACAGCTTATCAGATAGTAAGCATCGTCTGTCAGTCGATATTTCACACACTTCATAAAGATGCCTTTCTCTTCGGTTTCCAGCCGGTCGAATAGATTTTTACAACAACTCAGAAATCGATGCACTTCCTTCGCTAACTTTGCAGATCTTTCCCCAGAGAACACTGGTACTTATTTAGACACCATGTCCATAATTTTATCATGTGCATCGGCCATATTGTATTTTATCGGGCCGCCTCCGTTGATCTTCGTCTCTATTGTCTGTTTGTTTCTATTGTCAACTAATGCTCCCCTGGTCGCGAACTTTTTCTGGCAGTAATCGACTAACTGTTAAATCCTTTCTCTAATTCCGCTGGAACCTCTTCCGTTTCTTCCAATTGCTTCTTTATCTTTTAACGCTTTACTTGAAATTCATTTAATTTTTCCCTTCTGCTCTTCAATACTTTTTTCTAAGCCTCGAATTTAATTAGCTGCTCCGCCCTTGTCAGTACATTACTCCTTCCTGATAAAATTTATGTTCTCTGAGCCCGAAGATTATCTGATCACTGCTATTACTATCTCGACACTATGCACTTAAATATCACTTCTAACTGCCACCCAAGATTAAATACTTATGACAACCGATACATTTGACTTTATTAACATTAGACACGTCACTTCTACAAAGATCAATCCGGGCACTCGTTTTCTCTAATTTAAATGTTGATAACGAGAACCATAAACGATACTACCCAATTATCAATATTATATATTTTATGTATATATAGATTTTTACATTATTATTATTCCCCGAATACCCAGATTACGATCAACGCCACTACGAAAATGTGGTGTTGAAAGTTTATTGCTCACCAAAATAGAAAAAAACGTCTTAAAATTATTAGTTTCTTATAATATAAAATCACACTTGAAATTCCACAATTATACGCCACTCACTGACTCACACACTTTTTGCTTTATCTTCACATCAAATAATTTAACACTTCTATTTGACTGCAATATATATAAAAAAAAATTGTTTTGTTAATACCTGAAAACGAGGTAGGATTAGACCACTTAAAAGCTTAGCAACAACAAAATAATAATCTCACCCAACAAAACAAACTACAATAAAGTTAAAATTTTCCTACTTTTATCCATTTTCTCCATATAAAAAAAACAGAGAATAGATTTACTTGGATGTGGCTCTAGATACTTTCAAGTACGACTTACTTTAAAACTCACTTTTTAACACAACAAATGTTATCATTTCCTTTCAACTAATTTTACATTATTTACTGTATACGAAAATTTTACTGATTCATTCGCAACACAAAAACAATGAAGAGGATATAAAATCATCACAAAACAAACATGAAGATCAACGATTAGAATAATAATGTATACGATACATGAAAAATATGCGCAAAATCGTCGTTACAAAACAAAAAAATTGTAGCTAACAAAACAAAGCCCAAAACAAAAAATCCTCCGATGAAATAATAACTTATATTTTAAATTTTTCACCTAGCACACGAGAAAACTTCCAAACACCCATAACTATTAACGACTAACACAAAAACTCACACTCAGCATTACAATAGCATCTTTAGGCTGAAAGATCCTACTTAATAAACTTATTATAACACTTCTTAAATTTAACCTGAAAAGTAAATTAAATTAAACAGATATTTTTTTCAAAACAAAAATAAAAATACCAAAAGTTTTAAAATTTTTACTCATAAATAAAACAATACAAAAACAAAAAACACCACAGTAAGAAATCTTCACATTTCTTACCTTAGTTTCACCGGCTGCGCCAAATTGTCTTGTCCCTAGGTAATCAAACACTTCATTCTCAACAAATTCACTACATCCATCGCTGTTTAATTGTAACCCGAACTGATCACACCACATTCAGTTGCGCACCTCGTAAACTTGCACACGGAAATCGGAAGAAGAACATGACCCTCAAGATAATGTAATTATGATGCGTTAATATTCTACAACCCATGACGAAAACTACTGGCCAATGTCACTGATAGCAAGCAGTTGTGCTCTTGTAAACAAAACGAGCAATGACCGTACTCTATGCGAAGTAGCATGTTTAGTCACTGCCGCTGTAATGTAAACAATCATCACATTATTTAGCAATAAGTGGATAACTTACTGTGCGAAGTAATGTGTTCCAGTATTGCTTGCTACATTACTACCGGTAAGTAGATAAGCTATGCGGGTTCTGGCTCACTTTTTTATGCCTCCAGGATTCCGCCACAGATGGCGCCACCGTCGCTAGGTGGTTTGAGCCCGGGCTAAATGTAGGGTTGTGTCTTGGTTTTATTGGTTTGTGGCTTGGATACATCATTGCGCCTTGGATGCACCATGTGTTGTGCCTAAATGTAGGCTTTTGGTTGCATTGAGTTCGACTGCGCCCTAGCGGGATTAATCGGTACTACCAAGATGTATCATTTGATCTTGACTGCACCCTAGCGGCATTAGCCGGTACTAACAGCATGCTCCCGTACTACGGTTTTCTTAAATAGATATGTGTTGCGCTTAAATGTAGGCTTTGGTTTCATTGATTCTCGACTGCGCCCTAGCGGGATTAATCGGTACTATCGGGATGTGTCATTTGGTCTTGACTGCGCCCTAGCGGCATTAGCAGGTACTACCAGCATGCTCCCGTACTACGGTTTCCTTAAATAGATATGTGGTGCGCCTAAATGTAGGCTTTTGGTTTTGAACTAATATTAGTAATAATTAAAGTTAACGCTAGGAAATTTTTGTTCATGCCAATGGATTCTAGGTGGTTGGGGTTTGGGTGGCGGTATTAGGGGGGATGAAATTTTCATCAGAAATCCTCTACGGGCTCTGGTTTTCGAGATATTAGCGATTTTACCTTTTCTTTTATAGTTAATATTATTAATAATTCAAGCTACCTAGGATAGTTTTGTTCATGCCAATAGATTCTAGAAGGTGTTAGAGGGGCGAGGGTTAGAGGGGGAACGAAATTTTCATCAGAAATCCTCTACGGGCTTTGGTTTTCGAGATATTAGCGATTTTACCTTTTTAGATATAGTTAATATTAGTAATAATTCAAGTTTTTTTCGCTCATGGGGGTGCTGCGTCTAAATGTAGGCTTTGTTCAGCATCATTCGAATTTCACAACATGACATCACCTTGAACAGATTCTAGAAGATGTCAGTGAGCCGATACTACCATCATGCTCCGGTACTACGGCTTTGGATGTGTGGTACGATTCTATTGGAAGTTTTTTGCTTCACTTTTGCCCACACGTGGCAGCATGCTACGGTTTTGAGAAGTTTTTTGCTTCACTTTTTTGGATGTGTGGTGCGCCTAAATGTAGGCTTTTGTTGTTTTCAAGTGTTGCGCCTGGTTTTGAATTAATATTAGTAATAATTGATTTTTCTTGAGCGCCTAAATGTAGGCTTTTGGTTTTGAACTAATAATTAAAGTTAATAATTGGAAATTTTTGTTCATGTCAGGGTGGTATATGGGGGGATAATAAAGAGAGGGAGGGGGGTAATGAAATTTTCATCAGAAATCCTCTACGGGCTCTGGTTTTCTAGATATTAGCGTATTAATATTTCAAGTTATTTTTACTCACGGAAATGGATTCTTGGTGGTGTGGGGTGGGAGGGGGAACGAAATTTTCATCAGAAATCCTCTACGGGCTTTGGTTTTCGAGATATTAGCGACATCTGTTTGGGCGCAAACGCCATTTATTGAGTAAGGTACCCTAGCGGCCTTAGCCGGAACTACCAGCATGCATTAGCGGGAGAGTTCTAGATATTGGCATGACGTCATTATGGTTTTGCTGTTTTCAAATCCTGCACGTTTTCTTAGCAGGGAAGTTGTAGATATCAGCAATTTATTATTATTATTGGGTCTTGGGGGTGCGTGCAGAGAAAATTCACAGTTGCTCTTTCGAGTGCAAACACCATTTCTTGAGTAAGGTCCCCTGGTGGCATTATTCGGTACTATATCATCTTGGGCTTGGGGATAGGTACTGGAGGTTGGCTGAGAGCTTTAGTGGCAATATCTGATACTATGACTGGGATTGTCTGTGGTGTGTTGGATTCGGCTACGTTACCTATACCAAGGCTTGGGTAGAATGTATACGGCTTAAGTAATGATGTGAAATACCCTAAGCGAATTTATATCGGGGGCAGTATACTTGTCAGCTTGAGTTTGGTTTCAGTTGTTTACTTTAGTATGTTGGGCTGGGCTACTTGGTGGCTGAGGAAACGTTACCTAAGGCTCGGGTGGATGTGTGTAGCTGTGCATTTATTTGGATATGAGTCCTTATGAAAATAAGCGACATATTATGAGCGGAACGGCGGATACTTAACCTTGGGGCATTACTCCATTTCATCAGATCAACAAGTGGCAACACCAGAAAGAATCTAAATCTAGTGTAAATAAAATATGTATTATAGTTTTAGTTTCATTTATTAAAGTAATTTGCATTATAGCTACATGTATAAAGTATTATAAATATATATTTATTTTAAATTGTATTATAGGTGTTTTTTCAAGAAATTATAAAACATCTTTGTTATTAATCCAAGAATTGTGTTTTGATGAAAATCCGAGCCATTTAACGTAAGCTTTATCTCCACTCTTCTTTAAGATTTTCTCTACGAGATATAGGTCTGGGTGTTTAACTATCAGCAGCTCCAATTCATAAAAGCCTCCTGTGATTGGATTTCCTTGATAATCTTCCAGTTGATATGTGATGGGGTTTGTGTTTTGAACTTTAATAATTTTAAAAATCTCAGCTGTCCAGTTTGGTGTATAGCCTTTCTCAAATATATGCTTGTATTTGCTGATGCGTACAAAATCTCCAACTTTATACTTTGCAGGAACAACAATCTTTAAATGACTGTATACAGTTGAAAGCAGTTTTTTCTCATTGGAGGTATTGATATCACGTGGTCTCATTTTCGTAGTTCGATGTCTCCTTGAGTTGTATTCAGTGAGCAGTTTCTTTACCATACCAATCCACTGATAAGTTCCATTAAAGCTGAATTCTTTCCACATCATATCCTCTAGAGTTCGGTTAAATCGTTCCACTATTGATGCTTTGAGGAAACTGTACGTAGAGTAATGATTAATTGCATGCTTCAGCATTAGATTTTTAAAGAGGCTGTTGTAGAATTCCTTTCGATCATCAGTCTGCAGGTTTTTAGGTATTCGTCCCTCGCTTAATATAGATTGCATGGCATCTCTTACTTCTGCACCAGTTTTCCTTTTAATTGGAATTGCCCATGCATATTTGGAGAAGGTATCAATTACTGTCAGCAGATAGCGGTAACCCTTGTTCACATACTTGTAGGGATCCATTTCAACCAAGTCTGCCTGCCACAAGTCATCTAGTCCTTTGATAATCACACGACGTCGTCTAAAATTTTTTCTCGCTGGTTTATGCAGCTCATTTACCACTTGTCTCTTACTGATCGTAATTATAAATGAAACAGATTTCTCAAGAGTTTTTACTCATATACACCATCTTTTGGTGTCAAGTCTTTCTTATTTATTACTGAAGTAAACAGATAGTTTTCAATCTTCGCGATTTCATCATTGATATATAGCGTTAAATTTGTCACCTCTATATTAATAGTTTTTTTTATTTCTTCAACACTTATTTTAATTTTCTTGTCAACATAGTCTTTGGTAGTAGCATTATCATTTTCAAAGGGTTCACCAAGTCGTTTTATACACTTTGAGTTTAGATCGTAGTCTCCGTTTATCGTTAAATTAAATCCAATACCCCGCTCTCCTTGTTCACCAGCTTGACCCTGAGCTCCTCGTTTACCATCTGGTCCTTGAATTCCTTGTTTACCGGCTGGTCCCTGAGCTCCTGTTGGTCCACGTTCACCTGCTTTCCCAAGATATCCTCGCTTAGAGAAACGTCCAAACTTGTCAACGCTCATCTGTAGATTGTGATGAAGTATGGTAATGAAGTAGTATTTTAACTATAATATCCGCTTCTCGCAACTCCTCCAGGATAGATACAATTTCATTGTTGTGACTGGTGTTTCCAGCCTGCTTTGATGCCATTAGAAGACGCAGTCTATCCACTAATTCACTTGGATCCCAGTAAATGTGATCAATATTTTCTTTAGGCAGACGCATTAGTCCCATGCCTTTATGCTGTATAAGTTTACTGATTATAGCTTTATACTTAGCCGCTCTAGTACCCTTTATTTGCCCATCTTCAGCATAGTCACGTTTATATGCATTGGTATCTCGCAAAATAGATCCATAATTAGTTAAATCCTCTTTAGTATATAGACTTTTTACAGGATCTTTCATAAATAGCAGCTCACATAACCCCAAAGTTGTTTTAAAGCTCTTCCCCTTGATAGCAATATTTCCTACATCATCAAAATCAAACGTTGAATTACCGATTCTCCACGCGTTGTCATCATATGAACTCCATAGGTTGGATCAATTTTAGGGCTATTATCAGTGAATAGCTTTAAATAGTTTGAAACTATGTATCCAGACGTATCGGGGGAGGTGACAGGAGACCTTCCTGTCAATGTTCTTGAATGTTTCGGTGTTGCGAATTCTTCTTCAGATGTTAAGGAATAATCTCCATAATTTATAGGTGTGCTACTAGCCTCCATTTTCACATATTTTCGTTTTGGAGGGGTAAAAGGTTCCACAATGTCATTGGCTTCTTCTTTTGCTTCTTCTTCTTCTTTTTCTTCTTCTTCTTCTTCTTCTTCTTCTTCTTCTTCTTCTTCTTCTTCTTCTTCTTCTTCTTCTTTTGTGTCTTTTGTCTCAAACTTGGCTATATCCGGTGGCTCGTATTTGACTCTTCTAACAAACTCTTTTAAGGGTTTAGTGATTGGCTTAAAGGTTTCTTCAAGTTGAGCTTCTGCTTCAATCCTTCCCATCCTTAGAGCTTTAAATTTCTTTCGCACTGCATTCCTTGTCTTGATGAGTTCTTTTAATAGATTTTCATTCATCTTCGATATTAACTGAATAACGGCTTTTCAAGCAGCTCTGATAACAGGTAAACAGCTTTCCAAACAGCTCTGATAACAGCTTAACAGCTTTCCGAACAGCTCTGGTAACAGCTTAACAGCTTTTCAAACAGCTCTGATAACAGCTTAACAGCTTTTAAACAGCTCTGATAACAGCTTAACAGCTTTTAAACAGCTCTGTTAACAGCTTAACAGCTTTCCAAACAGCTCTTATAACAGCTTAACAGCTTTCCAAACAGCTCCGGTAACAGCTTAACAGCTTTTCAAACAGCTCTGTTAACAGCTTAACAGCTTTCCAAACAGCTCTTATAACAGCTTAACAGCTTTCCAAACAGCTCTGATAACAGCTTAACAGCTTTCCAAACAGCTCTGATAACAGCTTAACAGCTTTTCAAACAGCTCTGATAACAGCTTAACAGCTTTTAAACAGCTCTGATAACAGCTTAACAGCTCTGATAACAGCTTAACAGCTTTTAAACAGCTCTGTTAACAGCTTAACAGCTTTCCAAACAGCTCTTATAACAGCTTAACAGCTTTCCAAACAGCTCTGGTAACAGCTTAACAGCTTTTCAAACAGCTCTGTTAACAGCTTAACAGCTTTCCAAACAGCTCTTATAACAGCTTAACAGCTTTCCAAACAGCTCTGATAACAGCTTAACAGCTTTTAAAACAGCTCTGATATCACGTTAACAGCATTTCAAATAGCTCTGATAACACGTTAACAGCTTTTCAAACAGGTCTGATAATCGGTGAACAGCTTTAATCTACTCAGCAGGTCTACAGGACTCGGTGTGCTTTCGACTGAGTTACAACTTCCACTTAAGAAGGTTTCGCATGTTTCATCCTTTTATAGTACAATGAAGGTATCAAATCCTTTACGGTAGCGCCCCTTGTTTAATGAGCTATCCTTATCAATCATCAAGAAACCATATTCATCCTTCCAACACTCAGCACAGGCTCTTCGAAATTTATCAAACTTCATGTCTGTGTTCACATGATCATTATAGATATGTTTCAAATTCAAGACATCTTGCTTGAATAAGATGATTAAATTAGCATTGTCACGTATTAAGTGCTTTGGTATATGCGTATATGTTTGACAGAGATAGAAGCTGTCTATATCTTCGTGGCGACCCATGCAAAAATAGGATCGCACATTATCTTGCTTTTCACATGCTACATCATCGAAAATAAACACTGAATGTGATTTGGCTTCCTCTGGAGGTAGAACGTCGCAGTTGTTTGAGAATGTATAATAGCCCAATCCTGATATGGGGGTCATCACTTGCTTCAAGTATTCATACTTTGGTTGATGCCACGATTTTGAATATATGTAAATATTTTCATATCTCAGACCATTGGGATGTTCCAGCAAACTTATCATAACATTAGTTTTTCCACAATTCGATGGTCCAACAATGATGCTCCTTATACTATTAGGCAATAGGGGCCCATGCTTCTTTTTCACCTTCATAACAGCTACATCAGCATTTCGAACAGGAAAAGCTTGTTGTTGTTTAATGAACCGCATATTGAAGACTAACGGGATTCCTTTAAGTATACCTGTTTATATTACATTTCAACAGTATCATCGAAACCTTATAAGATGTCGGATCACAAATCGAAACGCTCCAGAAAATGTTTGAAAGGGGGCAAAGGACTATTAAATTCAATCATCAACAAATTACCTGTAGAATTACATCTACCGGGATACTAGTACTGTGGACCAGGAACAAAGTTACAAAAAAGATTGGCGAGAGGAGATCCGGGCATTAATCCATTGGACACAGCCTGCAAAGAACACGATATAGCATACTCGCGACATAAAGATACAAGTGATCGACATATAGCTGATAAATAATTAGCTGAAAAAGCTTGGCAGCGTGCAAAATCTACGGATGCAAATTTGAGTGAACGTGCCAACGCCTGGCTTATAACAAACGCAATGAAGGCTAAAATTAAGCTAGGTATTGGTCTTAAGGCTAAAAATAAACGCCAACCCACATTCCGAGAAGCAGTACGAAATGCACGTAAGATTTTAAAAATCAAAAAACCAAAAGACTTGATGGAAGCTACATAAATAGCTCTTAGTGCAGCTAAAAATATTGTGAAAAGAAAGAAGAAATCAATTAAAACTCCACGAGTGATACCTGTACCAAAGGTTGGTGGAGCACTTCCGTTCCTCATCCCGTTGTTTGCTGGGCTTTCAGCATTGGGAGCAATATCGGGAGGTGCAGCAGGCATAGCTAAAGCAGTAAATGATACCAGTGCGGCAAAGGCAAAATTGGAAGAAAGCAAACGTCATAACCAAGCAATGGAAACTATTGCGGTTGGTAAAGATGGAAACGGGCTGTTCTTGAAGCCATATAGAAAAGGACTTGGACTCTATCTACAACCTCAACCAAAAAACTATTAAAGACGCTACCCAAACGACCGCTAAACGAGTTGGATCTTCGCAAATATACCACACACTTGCCACACTTCAGAGGAGTATTTATGCGTGATAATCTTCCTAAAAAGCCATTGAAGCGAGAAAGCGGTATTGTTAACTTGGACATCTCAACTGGAGCAGGTACACACTGGGTAGCGTACTACAAGAAAGGTGATAACATCGAATACTTTGATAGCTTTGGCAATCTCCAACCACCACGGGAACTCATAAACTACTTGGGTAGTAATATTACGTACAACTACAGTTCTTATCAGAATTATGATGCAGTAATTTGCGGTCACTTATATTTAGAGTTTTTATATAATTGTTATATCCATTAATTATTATCTATAAATAAATGTATCTATATTGAAATTGTAACAGTTCATTATCAACCGCCATGTCATTAACACTTACTCTCACGGGAAATTCATCTCTACTCACTGCTGAGTACTTTCCTCCGCTGGAGCTAGCAACGGATTATGTTTGTGGATTAATTGATTTTCAAACATACAACTCTATACCAAATATTGATGTGAGCAATAATCTGGTTCATGTAGGGAATGAGGTTGTTGAGATACCTGTTGGATCCTATGAGATTGATGATATAGCAAAATATGTACAAGTATACTTGGATAAAGAAGGGAGAAGGATAAAGGTTACAATAAAGGCTAACAATAATATATTGAAGAGTGAAGTTAAGGCAACTGAAGGAATACATTTTGAAAAACAGAGATCCATAGCTCCTCTGCTAGGATTCAGTAAAAGAAACTTATCTGCTAATATAGTGCATACATCGGAGTTGCCAGTCAACATCATTAAAGTAAATACTATACGCATCGAATGTAATGTTATATCAGGATCATTCTTCAACAACACACAAGTACACACTCTCCACGAGTTTTCACCGAACGTGGGGCCTGGGTATAAAATAGTGGAGGTACCCAAAAATGTAATCTATTTGCCTGTGAACACCAAACGTATAAGTTCTCTAACATTGAAGCTCCTTGACCAAGACGGTGACTTAATCAACTTCAGAGGAGAGACTATAACCATCAGGTTACATTTGAAGCCACAGCATGTTGATATACAATAATGATAAATACGAGTTCGGAGCAGACAAGATCATTAGTCAGCGGACAACCTTGAAGCGGCCAAGACCTACATTAACACCTGCAAATACAGCATATTTACTATCGATAGGCTTAACGCTGAAACAATGAATAAAGGAATACTAGATATTGCACCAGACGCTCGCTTTGATAACAGTGTTACTAAATTTGAACATCACTCCTATTCACCATTTCTAACATAATTTCAAAATAGCGATGAAATCCGTATCTCTGTACAACATCAGGACTTGAATCTTCTACCCAGCAGGAGTTTTCTTTACATTGAGGGGTCGCTAACAAAGCTGGATGGAACCGTTTCAGCAACCGCAAAATTAGCTAACAACGCTCTACCATTTCTTTTTGAGGAAATACGCTATGAATTGAATGCAGTGGAAATCGATCGTACAAGAAATCTTGGGATTGCGACAACATTAAAAAACTTCGTATCGCTAAATGCAAATGTAAGCAGGATACTACTCAACGGCAGCTGGTCGCCAGATTCATCCGTTATACCAGCCAATGGACTGTTTAACTATTGTGTACCTCTGAAATATTTATTGGGATTCGCTGAAGATTACAAGAAAATTCTGATAAATTCCAAACATGAACTCATATTGATCCGGAGCAGGACAGACGATAATGCCATTATATCACCCACTGATGTGGTGAAAATTGAAATTACCAAACTTCAATGGAGCATTCCGCATGTTACAGTATCCGATGATGAAAAGCTGCAACTATTTAAAATTATCGGGAGGGGTCGCCCGCTACAAATACCATTCCGCAGCTGGGACATATATGAGTATCCAGTACTACCGGAATCCACGCATCAAACATGGTCAGTTAAGACTTCCACTCAACTGGAGAAACCTCGATTTATCATCTTAGCATTACAAACGGATCGAATGAACGATAAAACCAAAGATGCAAGCAAGTTTGATCACTGCAAACTCACCGATGTTACAGTTTATTTGAACTCAGAATCATATCCCTATGATAATTTGAATTTGAAATTTGATTTGAATAGATACGCATTGCTGTATGAGATGTATATAAAGTTTACACAATCATACTATGGTCATCAGTATCAGCCGTTCCTCACATGGGAGAAGTTCAAAACCGATGCTCCGATCGCTGTCATTGATTGCTCACATCAAAACGAAACAATAAAAACTGGACCTGTTGACATAAGGCTAGAATTCAAAACATCTGAAAATATACTGGCTAATACAACAGCATATTGTCTGCTTCTACACGATCGAATAGTGGAATACAGTCCGCTGACAAGTGAAGTTAGAAAGTTAAATTAAGAAGATGGCTGTCATCGTAGACGTCCAAGGATTCAAAACAAATCTCAATGAATTCATCACTAAAGAACTGGCAATTTTAAACAATGAAAACCAGATGCAGCACTTTATATTTCAACCAGCGTTCAGATACAAAGATTTGACTTCAGCAAAAAAAAGACAAGTAAAATGGCTTCAACACAATTTTCATGGATTCCGCTGGGATGATGGCTACATACCGTATCACAAGCTGTACACTATAGTTGAACCACTGCTTCGAAACAAAACCGTATATGTAAAGGGAGGTGAAAAAGTTCATTGGGTGCAGAAGATAGTTGGAGAGGGTGAAATCATTATTAACGTTGAAGATGAACACAACTGTGGAAAACTAATAGAGATTAACACAAATGCGCCATCTTCCCAAGTTCATATTGGACAATGTGCTATAAGAAATACTTTTATAATAAGAAATTTTATTGGAAATAAAAACAAGTGTTTATAAAACATAAGATTTTTCAATACACACATACCCCAGAGCCCTCACTGACATTTTCTAGAATCTGTTCATGGTGATGTCATGATGTGAAATTCGAATAATGCTGATATCTGCAACTTCCCTGCTAAGAAAACTTATTTAGGTGCAGCAAAACCATGATGACGTCATGCCAATATCTAGAACTCTCCCGCTAATGCATGCTGGTAGTTCTGGCTAAGGCCGCTAGGGTACCTTACTCAAGAAATGGCGTTTGCGCCCAAACAGATGTCGCTAATATCTTGAAAACCAAAGCCCGTAGAGGATTTCTGATGAAAATTTCGTTCCCCCTCCCACCCCACACCACCAAGAATCCATTTCCATGAGCAAAAATAACTTGAAATATTAATACGCTAATATCTCGAAAGCCAGAGCTCGTAGAGGATTTCTGATGAAAACTAATAATTGAAAGATATTCCATAATTACGCTAAAATTTCGGAGATTATATACGCTAAGTAGATAATAGACCACCGATATATTACGACTTTCGTGATATTCCCAGCATTACACGTCCTAAACGAGTCGATAATTGAAGTATATTCCATAATTCCGCTAATAATTCGGAGATTATATACGCTAAATAGATAATAAACCAACGATATATTACGACTTTACTGATATTCCCAGCATTCCACGTCCTAATAGAGTTGATAATTTAGGTATATTCAATAATTACGTTAATAATTCGGAGATTATATACGCTAAATAGATAAAGAGCCACATATATATCGCGATTTTACTAACATTCCTATTCCTAACATTACACGCCCTAAAAGAGTCGATAACTGGAGGACATTTCAAAATTACGCTGATGTCACAAAGATTATAAACATTACGTAAATAAGAATCCATCGACTTATTGCAACTTATCCGATATTTTATTTATTTATTTACTTGAAAATATCTTTGTACATTAAGACAGGGTCTTTTAGGAGTACAAGCTTAAAAGTCAAATAGTTCGCTGTACATTACAAACAAAAGATACAATTCATGATTCAAATTAAGGAAAGTAAGATTACATTATAATATAAAAACAAAATAATAAACATTTAAAAAATATTATATATTAATTATAACAAAATATTAAAACTAAAAAGATGGATTAAGTACCAAAAAGAGAAAAAAAAATGTTAAAACTAGTATAAATGATAGGCACTTTTTTATTTAGTTTTTTCTTGTTTTTATTATTTGTTGAAGTGTTTTTTTATGTAGACACTTGTTCCCTTAACGGCTCAATCTCATTCGTTGCCAGGGGGAGGGAAGGTACGCTCTTGCACACTATTGGTTCCTGCAAGGTAATTGAAAGGTTCAAATGAGTGAAATTACTCAGTGAGAAGATTTCTATTATCTACTGTTGTGACCCAGGTGCCTATACCCCGAATCACAATCACAAGGTCATCACATCAATATATTGTCCTATACAATATATTGATGTATCAGAAATGACCCTGAAAAATAAAGTTTATTTAACTAAAAAAATAAAAAAAAAATAAAGTTTATTTAACTAAAAAATTCATTTCCATTTCATTTGCATTTAAAAATGCATTGATAAATAGCATAAATTGAATTTTGTTATCAGTCATACATTCCATTCACACGGCATGTATACGTACCTACATGCAGTACTATGTACATACATACATACAATTATTCCCGTCGGTCGACTTAAAAATATTATTTCGACAAGACACAAGTGCATATCAGATTTCATGCATATGCACTGTGTCTAAGCTTTTTGTAATTTCCCATGTACGATTTTTCACGTCGTGGGAAAGTAATAGGAAGAATAGCAAAGCTTTCATGGGCACCTGGGGCCGGCGAGCCCGATCCTCAGGGAGTTCTTGTGCAATCGCCAAACCGTGAGTAGACGTGGATTATTCTCCTGCGAATAAAGGTATTTTCATAAATCTACTAATTGCGATACTGATTCCTGTATAAAAGTGTAAAATCTAATTATCTTGAATTATAAAGTTATTTTTCATAAATCTACTAATTGCGATACTGATTCCTGTATAAAAGTGTAAAATCTAATTATCTTGAATTATAAAGTTATTTTTCATAAATCTACTAATTGCGATACTGATTCCTGTATAAAAGTGTAAAACCTAATTATTTTTGGATTCGATAAAATTTTGTAAATCAATTCTGATTCCGATTAAGAATAAAGTTTTATAAAACTATTGTTTTCAATAAAGAATAAAGTGGACGTTGATTTCTGTCTAAAAGTGTAAGACCTAATTATTTCTGAATTTATTATAATTTTATAAATCACTACTGGTTTCGATAAAGGATATCTGCTAAATACAATCCTTAAAGGGAACACAAGAAGAAAATGCAAGATGGTGGTTCTAATGTCAATAAAATTTACGAGTTTCACTATTTGAACTGTGTCTGAACTAGGGTTGCTCTCTCCTTTGGAGCACGAAGCGAAATACCATAACATTTTGGTGGCAGCTGTGTACCCAAATCAGTACTTAAAATTATAAAATTGTATAATAATAATCGTACACGTACATAACAGAATCAGTGCCTAAAATTATAAAATTGTATAATAAAAATCGTAAATTATTTCAAAGAATCGTGTTCATACAAAACTGAGGACTGGTACAGGTTGACGAAAGCAACACTTTCCGAAAGATTTAAATTAATCTCAGAAAGTACTATGAACCAGCAAAATCCCTTTCTTATCCCATCACCCAGAGCTTCGTGGAGAATTCAAACCAAATCACAAGTTACAGAAGCTAATAACGAAACAGATGGTCCACAAAATGAAAGTATTTTCAGAAGTCTAAATACAAAAATTAAATCAATTACTCGAGTGATACAGTCATTAAACCCAGATATCCTACCTACAGGAAGCAGAATATATTTGGAACAAAAACTAAATATTCTGAATAAACACTGGGCAGAATTCGAGGAGCTCAACATCACATTCCAAATACAATCTACGTCACAAGATTTAGAAAACAAATATTTTTCCGAAGATGTTTTCTATAAAACAGAAGCAGAATACGAAGAAGCTGTTATTGCAATCCAAGAACAGCTGGATACCCGTTTCGCTAATTACCAACATGACACACGAAATAACTCATCACATTTTCACAATGAAAGCACAGAAATTAAAAGTTCACATATTTACCTATCAGAAATTAAATCGTTAATACCAAAATTTTAACGGAGATCCAAAAGACCTCCACAAATTCGTGTCATGTTGCGATGACATCAATAGGCTTTATCCCAATACTGACCTAACAACCCTGTTTTCAATAATTAAAAGTAAGCTATTTGCAGATGCCTACAATGTACTTAAGTACAATGATACAAGCAGGTGGTCAGATTTGAAGCAAATACTACTTGAAACATTCGAAGAAAAATTAGAAAAATCAGTACTCCAAAATACAAGACAAAGAACAGGAGAGCCTGTCAAGGAATTCCTAAAACGAATAAATATAACACACGCCCAATTAAATGAAGCCACCCACTCATATACCGCGGATAAAATATTAATACATTCCCTAATAAAGGATAACGAAAAACAAGCTATTAGAGAGATTGAAGACGGATTAATAAGCGAGCATCTCCAAACTCTAGCCAAACTCCACGAAAATACAGCATTAAAGCCATTACGTCATATATTGGTGAGCAAGCATTACACCTAGAATCAAAGGCAACAAAATTAGCAACAAACTCTTCTCGCACTGCTCAATCAATACAAGTGCAGAACCCCTTTTGTTACAAATGCAGGGCACAGGACCACTTAACTCCAAATTGTTCACAGAACGTTCGTGCAAACCCAATCCCAATTAACTACTTTTCAAATAATATGAACAAAGGTAATCCTACTAAAAAGGGTGATACTTTCAACAACTCCATCCCCACATGCAGGTATTGTCATAAATTAGGACATACCCTAGAAGTATGCAGGGCGAGAATAGCAAACCATGGGAATTTCTACAGAGAAAATACAAATCCGGCTGATCAAAAGTTCAGAAAGCGAACAGAAATTCCAAATAAAATTACAATACCCCAAAAAGAGATCAACTTCACCCAGGTCCCGAATTTCAATTATAGAAAAACACCCCTTCTTCAACAATACAACCTCAAAATGAACCAAGATCAAATAAAGATCACGTACAAAATCCGAGAATATTTTTAACACACTCGGAAAACAAATCAAGGCGAGAGGAATTAGTCGGCAGCTCCTCGCAAATTCAAACATAAGCCGACATACACACCAACCCAAATTAGATAATGCACATTTATTAAATGATCACATAACGCTGAACATTCAAATTATTATCAACCTAAACTCCATTACTATCTTTCTATCTGCCAATGGGTGCTCCAATAAAGAAACATAGTTCCTCGTAGACGCAGGAGCAGAAATTAGCCTCATAAAGTTCAATATACTGAAAGCAGGTAGCACTTACTATAAAGATGCAATCTGCAAGATAAATACTTTATTTACGGAATCTACGACAGAAGGATTAATACTGGCAAAAATGTCAGATATAGCGAACAATAATTTGCTAATAGAACATCCCTTCCAAATAGTAGGAGAAAACTCAGCCTTGGCATATGACGGTTTAATTGGGCACGACTTCTTGTCCAGATACAGCGCTTGTATCAATTATAAAAACAATTAGATTTCCTTACAGGTGAAGCAATGCCATTCATCCTATTCCATTGAGCAATATCGCTCAAAATGTCCAAATACATATCTTAGATATGATAACCATAACAAGAAGTCTAAAACAAACAATGTAAGTGCTAATAAAAGCAAGTTACCCAGTACTTCACCGGATTTAAACACCAAACGTGAAAAGTACCCCAAAACAAATATTCTACAAAAAACAGAATATATTGTTACGAGCGTGGCCTTAGTTCGTTATTTAAAACACAATATTTCAGATATCATTAACAAGTTCTTTCTTTATTTAACTTTACCGTTTACTCTCACAAATTCACAAATAATTATCAAACCAACACTTTATAGTTATCGCTAGTACTGTACTTCTTATTATCACAATCCTAATAGTTTACTTCGTTCACTTCGCTGTCTGAAATAATACTCGCCGTATATATACTCTACGAATTATCATAGAACTTTCCTGAGTATTCCGTTTTACTAGGTTTACTAAGATGTCACTAGCCTAAAGTTGCTTCCATTTCCAACAGATGTCGCTTGTGTCACTTTGTGGCACGTAACAATATTTTACAAGCCAATGAAACCCGAAATGAATCGGACAAACTACATAATAAAAATATTACAATTCCCGCTCGCTCTGAATCCATAATTCAAATTCCAACTTCGTCAACAACGGAATCAGTATATTTAAAAAAAGAGGTAAAGCCAGGGTTGTTCATTGGAAATACCATAGTCAACCCATCACAGGGAATGGCAAAAGTCATAGTTCTCAACACGAATGAGCAGGAAGTCGAACTGGCAGTTCATAACATGAATCCAGAATGCCATGACCTTAATGACTTCGATTGCATCTCTACGGATTCCAACAGAGATCCAATTAGGGCAGAAAAAAAACTGCACATCCCGGTTAAATTGGATCACTGTAATTTGGAAGAAGCCGAGAGTATTCGGAAGATTTGTAAGGATTTCAACGATCTGTTCTACTTAGAACGGGATTTCCTAACATTTACAAATGCAACCGAGAGCAAAATCGAAACAGTCCCAAATAAACCTCACATATACACTAAACCATACAGACTTCCAGAAACAAGCCGGAAAGAAAGTACTCGGCAAATAAATGAAATGTTGGATTCGGAGATAATAAACCCTTTGAATAGTCCGTGGAATTCACCCCTGCTTCTAGTTCTAAAAAAGCCGGATGAGCATGGGAACAAAAAATGGCGAGTCGTTGTAGATTTCCGCCGACTAAATGACATTACTATTGGCGACGCTTACCCATTACCTAATATTACAGACAAATTAGATCAATGGGGTAAGTCCAAATATTTCACGACGCTAAAACTCGCCAGCGGATTCCACCAAATTCGATGGACGGGAAGGATAGAGCAAAAACTGCGTTTAGCACTCCTTATGGTCATTACGAGTTTAACCGTATGCCATTTGGATTAAAAGGTGCACCTGCAACCTTCCAACGTGCCATGAATAATGCCCTTTCCGGACTCCAAGGCATTTACTGGTTCGTATAAATGGACGATATCGTAGTCCGTGGATACAATCTTAAAGACCACAATATTAGGCTCGCAAACGTATTTAGCCGCCTTCGGGATTTCAATTTAAAATTACAACCCGACAAGTGCCATTAGCTAAGAAAGGAAATAATGTATCTAGGGCACATCCTTACTGAAAATGGAGTCAAACCAGACCCGGCTAAAATTAAATCAATTCAATCTTATCATAGACCAAAGAAGGGAAAGGATATAAAAGCCTTCCTTGGTTTCGTCGGCTATCATCGCCGCTTTATTCCCAATTTTTCTAAAATTGCGAAAGCTCTTACTAACCTTCTGAAGAAGGACACACCTTTCAAGTTGGACGCATTTTGAGATGAAGCATTTTGCGAATTACGAAACAAATTAATATCAGCACCAATTTTATCTTGTCCAGATTTCGACAAAGAATTTTTTGTCACCTCCGATGCCAGTGACTACGCCATCGGAGCAGTTCTTTCCCAAGTAAATAATCAAGAAGATCATCCAATCGCCTATGTGAGTCGAGTTCTAAATGGTGCAGAGACTCGTTACTCGCAATCGAAAAAGAGCTTTTGGCAATTGTTTTCGCAGTTGAGCAATTCCGGCCATACATTTATGGTAGACAGTTTACCATTATAACTGACCATAAACCATTAGTATGGCTGATGAATCTAAAGGATCATTCCTCAAGACTAATGAGATGGAGAATACGTCTTGAGGAATATGACTATAAAATAGTTCATAAACCTGGAAAACTCAACACAAATGCAGACTCTCTCAGTAGGGCTATCCCAGAAAATTCCGTAAAATCAACGGAAGCCAACACCTATGTAAATGTGGTAACCAGGAACCAAGTCAAAGCTCAGGCGAATTTAGATACACCCAATCAAGATTCCATCAAGTATTTGTCCAACAGCAGTGATATTGAACAAGTTCTAAAGATTTCCATTCTTTACCAACGGGAGGCTGTTATATATATATATATATCAGGGTTGCTGTATATATATATCGGAGTTGTTGTGACTTACCACTAAGTCGGCCAGTAGTTATCCAAATGAAAGAAACAAGCTTTATAAACTTTATACACGCCGTTGCCAAACTTTTTCACCTCTTCCTAACAAAATCTTAAAACCGACTGTACTCGACTTGGATTTTTGTAATCATAAGTCTAGTTGTTCAGGATAGAAAAGTGCTTAATTAGCATTCCTATCGCGACGAACGATGGTTGAAATTGAAATTTTATATTTTCATAAATCCAACCATTGTTGCGATCACAATGTATGCAGCTCGCGACAATGTGCTGATAAGAGCTTTTTTCGGTGAAGACTTGATCGTTTCAGTCTTCACCAACGTAAAATTTTCATGCGCCCGATATGTATGTATGTATATATGTACATACATATCGTATTTACGACAAATCTTACTGAAGGTAAGATTTATCGTGGGGCTATTTTTTATGAAAACGACTTGGGTTGATATTTAACACTTTTGTTTGTCCCAAGTCGTTTTGTGGGAAATACTTTTTGTTTTTAATAAAGGAATGTGAACAAATTGCTGATGGCAATTTCTTCGACTTATAGATAGATAAGCTAATCAAGTTTTAAGCATGGTTAGCTTCTACATATTATGCATGAATGATAATTTATTAATTATATATTACATTTTTAACCTCTTTTTAGGTATATAGGTACATTGTATATACTGACAATCCTTCCCTCCGCGAAAAAGAGAGTTATTCTTGGAAGAGGAATAACTGTCGGGGAAGGTGAGATGTGTACGTTTTAAATTTTGTTTTTTGTTTTTTATTAGTACTATGAGACTTATCTCAAGTTGAGAAAGATTTGTTTCTTAATGGCTTGGATACATTGTAATGTATCTCGAGGTTAAATGAGACTATGCTGAGCCTGGGTCATTCATTTGAAATGTCGTTTCGAGTGGATTTAGATCGCACGCAGTGGTTTCCTCCCGGCTTATTTACCACCAGGCTCACCACCATTTGCGTGTTCCGGGTTGTCCGCGAGTGGGAAGGACCCATTCGCCTACTTCTTCACGAGCGGGGCCAGCGTCCTGCTGTGGTTTGGATGGAGCTCGCGAAGGCCGGGAATTCCTACACTACAAACCTGTTTCTGCTTCCTCATGGAGGTATGGGATGGTCGGTCTCGGGTGAGTTTCCTCTTATATAATTTGTTTTTTTTTTTAAACTAACCATTTAATATTTACAGGGGGCGCCCTGGTTATCAGCGGGGCATTATTCTTTTGCTTCTGCTGCTTGTTTTCCGGGGATGACCCCGTGGCTGCCCTTTATCAGGCCTTTTTTTGGCACTCCTCCCGCCTCACCATCAGGATCCGAGGAACGTGCCAGTCCCTTTGTGTCGCCGCCGGGATACGACGAGGCCGTGGGAGGTCTCATGGCCTCCACAGACTGGGAAGCAGGCGATTATGCGGACCCTGGAGACCGGGAAGACGACCTCGAAGATTGGGACGCAGACGAACAGTGCTTCTGAATGGTCCAAATAAATTTTTTCTACTATTATAAGTTCTAAATTTTTGTATCTGTCCTATTTTTCTTCTCTTTCATTATTGGTATTAAAAAGTTTCTTTCTATATAAAAAAAATGAGTTTAATTTAATGTTCCCATCCCCCTTTCAGGATTTTGTTGTTTGTTTTTCTTTAGTTTAGTCTTACTTTTGGTCGGCCCGGTCGTTCGGTTTGGCAATGGCTTTTTTTTTTTTACATATTGTTACAAAATGACTTACCTCTTTTGTCGAAATCATTCCAGTGAAAGGATATTTCCATTAAATTTGAGGAAGCCGTGATTTCGGAAGGCATAAATGGCTCTTCTGTGAAATATTGATCTTGCAGTGCATGTTCAGATGTAATTCGTTTATTTGGATCTGTTACAAATAACTTCTGTAACAAATGGAATGCCTTACTGTCTGGCTTCATGTTATGCCTTTCCATAGATTTGGCTAAAGAATAATTTGCATTCAAAAGTCTTGTAAATTCCATATCTGCAAATTCTACACCACCACGTTCGTCACCATCGCCCATTACAAAAATGTTTGCAGGTTTCAAATCACGATGCAAGACCCGATAATGAATTCCATCCAAAATTTGATACAAGAGACTTCCTACAATTCCTTTTGGTACAACTGTTTGCTTAGCAGCTTTTGCTGCTCTATGGAATGTGATAATGTGCCACGGATCATGCTCTGCATAGTCGGAAAGAAGGAATAATTGTCCATCCGTATGGGATAAGAAAACTCGAATTAGGTTGATAACATTCGAATGTTTCAGTTTTCGCAGCAATGCTATTTCTCGGCAAGGTGACATCGATAAGCCGATACCTTCGATTTGTTGGATAGCAAATTCTTTCGCATCGTTCCCTTCTTTCCTTCTGGCTTTGTATACATGTCCGTATGTATCATAATCCATTTTTGTTGTTTTATCTCAGTTAAAGATAAACAAAACACAGTCATTTTTTTAAATTGGCACAAATTTGACGTCCTCATGCCATGCACATATGACACTACGCAATCGGTCAGCTGTTCCATATCGGAAAAGAGATATCGAGCAATAGTGGAGTCCCTAACCAAAGTAAGGACTCGACCCAAATCCATTTCTAGCCACCTATCGAGCTGTACAAATAAACCCGATACATGATATTCCCATTACGAACCACACTCCGCCATCAGTGACGTGATGTATAAGAAAGCACGGTACAGAGAACGCAAATGTTTATACAGTAGTCACAGAATTACGTCACAGGCTATTATTTGCAATGTGTCAACATTGTAAAGGGAATGCCTGGTCTCCTATAGACCTTGAATAAACCAATCTGGCAAATATAAGAAATTCAAGAAAAACAAAAAGAAAACCAAGAAATAAGCTAACTTTCAAAAACAAAATAAAAATAAATAAAAATCTAAAAAACATTGAAAATACAAACCCAATAAATGAATAGCCATTGACTCGTGCGGCATCCAGGCTATTGAATTCGAAAGTAAACCGACATTTCCAACGCAGAAGCGGAAGACGAATAAGTCAAAGAGAAATAATGCTAGAGGAAGCGAACAGACATTTCTAATCTCAGAAATAAAAGTACATGAAATAACCAATGATAGTTGTATTAGATAGAAAAGTAATGAAGAGTGATGTTGAAAACCTGCATAAAAAGTTGTTTCGAAATTTGTATTGAAAATGAAAAAAATAATTAAAATTAATTGTAACAGATGATTGAACTGAAGATAGGTAGGAAAGTCATATTAGCTATAAAAATCAATAGACAGTAATGTAGTAGAAATAAACTTGAAAAATAGATGTCGCCAAATAAGTTAAGAATGTAAAATGTAATAGAGTAGGGCACGTAGGCGCCAGAAAAATTAATGAATTTTGTACATTATTTTAAGCTCTAGATTGTTCCTGTTCGATCTAAGCGTGAGAAATGAAAAGTTTTCTTGTAAACGTTGTCAGAAACGAGTAGTTGATTAAAACAGAAAAAGCCGTATTGAGCAGAAAACAAAAGAGTTTTTCTTTATTGATTTGAGGACCCATTTCCATCTTTCCCGGCCAGCCATTATTATTCGAGCAAAATTCCGAGCTCTGGAAGAAAAGTCGGAGTCTTGCGTGATTTTCTTTGGACGCCATATCAAAACGAGGAAAAAAAGGCGCGAAGCCTTCTACGAAGTGCCCAGGAGTTGGGAAAGAAGTCCTCTTATTGTTTTACTGTGTTTCTCCAGCAAGTTTCCAACCGATCGGAGGAAGAGTAATTATTTTTACTGGGAGCCCGGCACAGGGCCCCACCTCAGCAGCCCAGAGACAAGGAGGATTACCAGGTAAATCTATTTTGTACTTTTCGCTCAAGCCACTGGAGCTTACAGCAAACCGTTGGGTCGAAAATTGCTGCCAGGATATCCGCTCGGCCAGGCAAATAATCGAGTTACGGACCAGACAAATAACTAACGGTCCAAGTTTCAACCAACGGACCACGAGGTAGACGAAATTTTTGTAACAATATTTTCTTATTTGTATTAAAAAAATTTTTTGTTATCTTCCTAATTTTTTTTTAAATTCTTTTTTAAATATCTATTACTATTCTGCTCTAGTCCTTTATTACCTTATTAACTTCTACTGTTTTTTTTTTGTATTAGCCTCACTTACTCGTATATTGTGCCTTATTTTTTTTTAAAGTTAGTAGTTATTTAATTTTTATGCTAGGTTAGTTGTGTTATAATATTTTGTTATATTTATTTTATTACTTATACATTTTTATTTATATTGTTTATTATTATCATTTGACACTAGCGGGGGAGGATATCTCTTACTTGATTTTGGGTTGAATATATATATATGTATATATGTTTCTAATATACTATTTGCTCTTAAATCTACGCTCTCATACTTATTCATGTATGTTCTCTCCCCTTTTGTTTTTTATTATTATCTGTTATTACTAATTTCTTTATGGGTTCGTTGAAACCAAATACATTTTTTTTTTGTATTCTAGTACCAGTGCTAATGCTTACGACTTTTTGAAGTGGTGGCACTATACCACTTGCATTGACCTAGTAGGTGGCAGGGTACGGGTCCTCTTGAGAGGGGTAGTTTCGATTATTTCGATTCGTTCGATTTGTTCCTCTGCCTCTGTGGTTTTCTCAGATTTGTGTGGACGATAATTTTTAATGAATGGGACTAGCCATTTGGCGACCAGGTGCAGTACAATACATGTGATGACAACACCAGTTCAGGATACTGATGTTGTAGCTAGGAAATGTGTAGGGTAGTGACTGATATGAGGAACTATTTTTTCTAATTCCTCGTCCAGTTCTTTTAATGACTGGGTACCTTCTAGGATGATGTTATTAGTGTCATCTCCTGAGTATAGTTCTGTTTGTATTTTGTCAGACTGTACCTTTTGTTTTGTTTTATTGAGGTATTTATCTACTATTTGCTCTAATGGAGCTATATGCGGAAAGTAGTTGGGTTGTTTGAGACTCAATGGCTGGATATTCTATGCCTCATAGTGTAGGATTTGGGATCCTACTTGTAATTGGCAGGGATGGTTGATAGTGATTATTCCTTGACCTTCAATCTTTGAAGTTGGGAATTGTTGGGTACACCGGAGGTGTACAATTGTAGGTTCTATCAACGAGAGTATCCACGAATTGGGTTTACTTAATTTGATAAGTAGGTCTCTAGGAGGTATTTGTGCTCTGAAATGGCACTGTGGCTCTTCCTTTAATGGGTTAAAGAGCAGCTTCACTATGCATTGTTTAGATATTGTTGCCTTTGTTACAGGAATGCTTCGCTTGGTGACGTAAGTGTCCTCTTTGGAATATTGAGTGATCTTTTTGAAGGTTTTAAGATCTTGTGTTTTTAATAATGGAATATCTTGTGTCTGTACCTGGTGCGCTACGTGCGAGTACTGTATATCGGGTACCAATGATTGGTTTTTATTAATGTGTATGGGAAAACTGTGTACTCTATACAACTTCATTTGTGGTAGATTAAAAATCGGAAGTTGTATTCGAATGACGAATTTGTCTTGGACTAGACGAGCCTTTGTTTCTGCTGTGTGATATAACAGGGAGAGACAATTTTGTGCATCTGGGCAAATAGCGTGGGACTTGTGGTATATCTGTAACAAACTGTTGGGAAACACCACTAGCGGATGCAACTGGTGATTTTTACTGGAGATTATTATGTCGAGTAAGGCTTGCTGCCTGTACTCAATCTCGACAATTTGTAAGGTCAGGCTTGAAATTATTTCCTGCCTTAATTGTCTGATTAGTAAATCATCAGTTATATTTTGCATTCTATTTACCTGGAGATTTATTTGACGTTGTCTTTCCTGTAGAGATGTCCATGTCTTTTGGATTTGCTGTAGTATAGTTTTGACTACACTGATCTGCTGTCTTTCCAGGTCGGCTAGTGCTTTTGTATTTGTTTCGAGCTCCTCGAGTCGACTATATACCTCCTGTTCATTAGTGCTGTCCATGGTCCCGAATAGGTAGTGCATTGCATTGCCTATTTCATCGAAGACACATATTGTTGATCTTGCTTTTGGGACCACTTCTCGAATGACACTTGTTCTCCTCTTGATATTTTCTAAGAGGGAATGATCATGTTTTTGTTGAACCAGGCATGGCTCATCCATTTGAGAGCGATTTGCACATAATCTATACACTAGGTGCTCCGCCTGTTCTGCCATATGCGTTTGGTTGTCCAGTTCCATTAGATTGATCTCCGTTAGTATGTTCCATGTACTATGGTAGACTTGTAGTTTTCCTAAGTCCTCATACAGTATTTCTGTATTTTTCAGGGGACTTATTGCGTAGGGTTCCGTTTGTATTTGTCCCGTTGCCCGATGGAAACAGGATATTAACACCAATATGAGCTTCATGTTCTGTAGAAAATGAAGGATAGGCTTCATTAGTCAGGCATTTTTGTTTAAAAAAACAACAACAAAACACTTGCTCCGATTCCACAATAATTTATTTTTTACAAAAATTGAGTTAAAACCTACGCGTTTCGTCTTATTAGGACATCATCAGGGCTTGTACTAAACCTAAATCTGGGTCAACTAAGCTGAGCTAGTTACATACATACATACTACGCTGACCAAGTTATGTACATATATTAACCACTACATGAATACACACAAACGTTACAAAAATAATAAGTTAACAGAGCCAGACACGAACAAGAGATCACAGATGAGTTGTATATAATTGTGACAATCTCATTGAAAAAGATTTGCGCCACCGTTACTGCTTCTCCATTAGGTATGGCATACCAATCGACAAATTTGGTAAGATTATCTTGAAAAGTTAAGATATATTTATTACCTGATATGGTCTCTGCTAGTTGACCTACTATATCGAGGTAAACCTTGTCGAAAGGTTGTTCTGCGATGTCTGTTATTACCATGGGCATCTTGAATTGTGGAGATACTTTCATTGTTTGGCACTTAGGGCATTTTTTGTGTGTACCTTTTTATATCGCTAAGCATTTGTCCCCACCAGTACTTGCGTCTAATTCTTATAAGTCTTAATGACACCCTGATGGCCGCCGAAAGGAGAGTCGTGATAATCCTTTAGGATTGTTTGAACTTCCTTGGGGCTCGTGATTATTTCAGGTGCCTTGACTGGACTTATTTCTTGTTCAAGCGTAGCAGGAGGTTGTATTTCCGCCTCTGGGGGTTCATTTTCTTTATTTTCCGCTGCCGTGGGCTGTGTTTGAGCGCTGGAGCTAGTATTGGCCTCTTGGGCTCTCTGTTTTTGAGCACTGGTCACGGCGAAGCAATGAGCGGCTTTCTTTGTTTTCTTTTTACTTGGGAAATTATTTTCCTCCACATCAGAGTCCATAGTGTGGTGGACTTGGGCTTGTACCGTTAAAGTGTTGCCTGTATAGTCTTCGTTTAATACTTGTGGAATGCGGCTTACTGCATCCGCATTGGTATTATACTTCCCTGGTTTGTATTCAATGGTGTAATCGAAATCTGACAATTTGTGGTGAAATCTCGCCAAACGGGAAGTCGGGTCTTTAACATTAAAGACTCCTTTGAGAGGCTTGTGGTCAGTGTAGACCGTGAATTTCCTGCCTTGAAGGTAGCATCGGAAATTCCTAGTGGACCAGACTATAGCCAATAACTCCTTTGCAATAGTGGAGTAGTTTTTTTCGGCTTTGTTTAGCGTTCGGCTTGCATAGGCGATAGGCTAGTATTTTCCCACTTCTCCTTGGGAAAGCACAGCGCTTAATGCTTCCTTGCTGGCGTCCGTGGTAAGATTGAATGGTTTAGAAAAATCTGGATAGATTAAGAGTGGTGGGGAAATTAGAGCATGTTTAATGCTTTGAAATGCTTCTTGGCATTTCTCGGTCCAATTGAATTCTACATCCTTGCGGAGTAAATTCGTAATTGGACGAACGATTTTTGAGAAGTCCGGAATGAACTTCCTATAGTAATTGGCGAGTCCTAAAAAGGACTGGACTTGCCTAACTGTTCTAGGAACAGGGAATGTTTCGAGGCAGGCCGTTTTGCTGTGGTGGGGTCTGGTAATGCACCTTCGCTAGAGCATTTGTGCCCTAGGTAAACAACTTCTCTTCTCAAGAACTGGCACTTCTCTGGCTGCAGTTTGAGGTTGTTTTCTCTCAATTTGTCGAAGACTTTACCAAGTTTGTCATTGTGGTCATTTAGGTTTTTTCCATAAATGACGATGTCGTCACGAAGCATTTGAGGCCTTGTAGGCCTGTCAGAACGAAGTTCATGAGGCGTCGGAATGTAGCGGGAGCTCCTTTGAGTCCGAATGGCATACGCTTAAATTCGTAGTGCCCGTAATTTGTGCTAAAAGCGGTCTTATGTCGATCTTTTTTGTCGAATAAGACTTGATGATAGCCGTTGGCCAAATCGAGAGTGGTAAAGTACCTGGCGTGAACTAGTTGGTCAAGAATATCCTGGATTCTTGGTAGCGAAAAATCATCGCCAATTGTCTTTTCGTTCAATTTGCGAAAATCGACAACGACGCGCCACCTTTTTTCACCATCGGGTCCTACTTTTTGGGGACTACTAATAAGGGTAAATTCCAAGGGCTTTTGCTAGTTTGGACTATCCCGTTGTCTAGCATTTCTCTTAATTGCTCGTTTATGACTTGCCTCTGGATTTCTGGTAATCGATAGGCCTTTTGGTTTATTGGGGCCTGATCTTGTATTAATGGAATGTTATAGGTGATAGCGTTTGTATATGTAAGCTTATCGCCTTTAAGGTAAAAGATATCACGGTACTCATAACAGAGTTCGGATATCGAAGCTTTGTCTTCCGCATGTAGATTTGGGTCTAGGCTGAGCTCTTGGTTTAGCCTGTTGACTCGCGTAGTATGTGTGGGATCTTTCTGATCCGGAAATAAGTATCTTACGTGTTGTAAGATAGCTGTGTTTTCCGAAAAGCTTACGTTTCTTTTCTCATTTTGTGTAGCTGTGTACTTACTATCTGTTTTAATTACATTACTAGATGGCAGGGAATGGGCTTCCTGCAGTTTTAATGGTGGAGTACCATGTGTTATGGGTACCTTTGATTGGTCCGAGTACTCGCACGCATTCGTATTTTTGCTTATGGGTCGTGAAAAATTAGTTTTCTTAACATTACTTGACGGTGGAGCCAACTTTGCCTTCAATGAGGTCTTACGGATCTCGCACGCGTCTTTTATCGGGCTCATGGGCCACTTTTAATTCTTAATACTAATTTTATTGAGTGGTGGAGTCGAGTTTGCCTTTAAATAGGTCTTACTGAGCTCGCACGCACTGTTGATGGGGCTCTTGGGCCAAGGTGGTTCCTTAACACTAATGTTGCTAAGTGGTGGAGTCAACTTTGCCTTTAAATAGGTCTTACTGAGCTCGCACGCACTTGTGATGGGGCTTTTGGGCCACTGTTGTTTCTTAACACTAACTTTGTTGGGTGGTGGAGTCGTCTTTGCCTGAGAATAGGTCTTACTGAGCTTCCGCGCACCTGTAGTTTCGCTCCTTATCCTTGTGGTTATCTTACATCTAGGTATATTGGATGGAGGAGTCAGCTGCAGTTTGCTCGCTCGCATCTCTGATTTGGCTATGGGGCCATGTAAAATTTTTATAACTTATTTTCGTTGACGGTGGAGTCATTGTTGCCTCTACTCGGGTCTTACTGAGCTCGCACGCGTCTTGTGTAGGGCTCTTGGGCCTCGTTAGTAACTTATATCTAGGTATTCTTGAGAAAGAAGTCTTGCTTGACTTCTGTTCCGCCTTGGGAAGCTCACTGATGTTTATGTTACTCGGCTGCGATTTATTCGGCTTGAGAACGTATTGTGTATCAGTGGCTTCTCCTATTGGGATGACGGCGTAGTCATGTATAGGGAGCAGTTGTAATAATAAACTGTTGATGACTACTTGGAAATTGTTAATGTTGAGTATGGCAACTAGCACTGTTTCTTTCCCAGTAGGGAGTAAACTGTTGGCCAGGAAGACTCCATTGCCTATCTCTTGTGATAGACAGAGCATTTCCTCCTTCACTCGCAACGGGACTGTGGTGATAATTTTTGACCTAGCAGGTATGCATATTGGTTCCTCTAAAGTAACCAGATGCTGCTTCATGTCGCAGGTTTCTTGATCACCCAGACAGCTCTTTTCGCATTCCGTCGGCTTTTGTTGAACCTTGCAGCCAGCATTACTCTTTTTAGATGCCTGGGAGACACTGCATGTAGATAGCTTAACCTGTTTAGGTTCCATCTTTTCTGCAAGTGACCTCACTTCGACTGCTTTTCTGGAATACAGGTTGTCCGTTTTGCATGAGAAGGGCACAGTAAACTCTTCGGGATTCGTTTCCGTACAAGGAAACTTGGGTGCTTTATTTGGACCTTCAACATTACAATTGTTTGATAGGAAATCGTTTCCTAGTAGGGCGTCATCGGAAAGACCTGGCAGTTTTTGTACCACCTGAAACTTGCAGGGAATTTTATTTTTAAAATTGAAGTTGCCCTTGCAATTTCCCAATGTCTTTCCGGTTCTAAAGGGGGTCTGCAAAGTGCATGCCTCATTGGAATTATTTATATTGAGGTCTTTAATTGCTCTTTTCTTAATAATACTAACCTCAGCGCCAGTGCCCACTACTAGTTTTGTATGGCAGTTAAGGCTTATATCCAGTGGAAGTTTCGGATTCGGGAGCTTGAGGTGACCCATTTGATTTGCGTTGTAGGTTTATAGTCGAGCCGGGGAGTTTTGGGTCGACTGAGTGTCGTTTCCCTGACTCCGGGCTTCCCATTTTTTCTTCTGGCGGCAATTTTGGTCTGCATGTCCTCGGCGACCGCAAGAGGAGCATTTGAGTCTTATACTGAAGACTTGAGGACTTTTTGTGTTGTGATGCTCCTAGTAGATCTATTGGAGAGGCGTCGAGGAACAATCTGTTGTGTTTGTTGTGGTTTTCTGCAATCGTGGACGTCATGTCCATAGATTTTGCAGTTTGAGCAAAAAGGGGTGTTCTTGCGCATAAGGCAATCTGTGTATGTGTGACCCTTTCGCTGGCAGAAATTGCACGTGATGTTACCAGTGCATCTGTGGCCGATTTTCTGACATCAGTGTTTGTAAATGGCCTGTGATGAACCTGGGTTATTCACATTGCGTGAAAACTGATTTGGGTTTGGAGCTCGAGGTGATGCGAACATAGGTGTAGATGGCATTTGATAGTAAGGAGCTCTGTAGTAAGCTCTCACTCGTAAATCTGGGTCTCCTGGAGCCATTGGAGGAGCTTGTACCAGAGGAAGTAGGGACGTCTGAAGCGAATAGCTGATATGCATCACCTCTTAATCTTGTGGGGACAACCTGTAGGAAAGCCACCTTTTCTTCATCGTCAAGGCACTGCATAGTTTGCTTGCAGCAGCCGATGAAGATCTGTAGCTCACGTCCCATTTGTGGGGTATTTTCATCCTAAAATAAGGGGACGAGTTGAGCTGTGAGCTTAGCTACCTTAGCGTAGTCCACCATTGTGTTTAGTCAATTGACTGGAAATTTAAAATTGGGTGTACTAACTGGGCTTGTTTCTGGGCTGATTTCCGTTAAGGATTCTTCGAGCCAATCTATTAGCAGGTCTTCGGGGGTTGTTTCAGTCACCTCACCGTCACTGTCACTATCACTCTCACTGTCACTTAACCTACCACTGTTATTCTTCTCTAGATCTAAACTGAGTGAGCGCCGAGATTCGGAAAACTGTTCTAGTTCCTCTCGGAACATTATTGTTTTTTCTTTTAAGGTATTTAACTTGGCGAGCCTGGTCTCACGCTCTGTTTTTAATTTGTGATCTAAGGCGTCACAATGGGTAATCGTCAGTTTATCCGATTCCCACGCTCTCTCGTATAATTTATTTAAAAACTTATCTAAACTTACTTGACTATTCGGACCTGGCAGAAGGGTTCCACGTCGAAGTCGGGGTCCTGTTGGGCAAAATTCAGCAGCAGATGCTGTACCTTCACCGGGGTGCTGTTTTGCACCGGGGGCTGATCCCGCGTCGGCTAAAGATGGGGAGTTTTCCCTCGCTGCTGTGTCTGTTTCCTGCTGAGGTAGAGCAGGATTGTCGGTTGGCATATGATGCGCTGTTTCGTGAAAGGGGGCTCCTTGCCTGCTTAAGTCAGTTTGCTGTGATTGAGAGGGGGGTTTCTTTAACCGTCTTCGAGTTCCCTCTAAATTCTTGGCCGGTTGCTTTCGGCTTACTTTTGCAGCTGGGGGGGCCTTTTGGTCGTCTTAACTTCCCCTGGATCTAGTTGAAAGGGGGGCTTATGAACCTTCTTCGATTTCCTCTTCGACTCCGGATCGTTGATTGCTAGCGTATGGTCGTCTGCTTGGCTAAAACTTCAGGCTGATTATCGAGCTGTGTCCTGGCTGATCTGTATTCGTCCGTCTGGGGGAGCTTGAAATATCTCTCCTCTTCCTTCTATGGACTGTTCACTGGTATCCGTCGGTGGTGCCTGTGCACTAATTGGGGTGAACGCTTGCCCGCCTGGAGCAGAGGCGCCTAGAGATGGTATCTACCCGAGTGTTGGGGGTGACTTGGCCTGAGTGGCTTAGTCAATGGGACCCCTCAGCTTCGAAGGATTAAGGCTTTTCAAGCTTTTACGATCCTTTTGACTAGATCAAGCTTCCTCAATCCTACCGGCTGCACCAATTTTGTTATATATATATATATATATCAGGGTTGTTGTATATATATATATCGGGGTTGTTGTGACTTACCACTAAGTCGGCCAATAGTTATCCGAATGCAAGAAACAAGCTTTGTACACTCGGTTCACTTATTTATTACACTAATTTTATTTTATTTATCAGGGTTCCTTTCAACTTATTTTATTTTCATACTTCACAACTTATCTTAATACATCAAAATTTTAACACACTTTATGCTTATAAACCACTTGTATTTTTTCTGCACTTGTGCTTTTTATTACTATCCGTTCTTCGTTTTTGGACCTTTTTCTAAAAGACCCGTTGCCAAACTTTTTCAGCTCTTCCTAACAAAATCTTAAAACCGACTGTACTCGACTTGGATTTTTGTAATCATAAGTCTAGTTGTTCAGGATAGGAAAGTGCTTAATTAGCATTCCTATCCTGAGAAAATTATTTACCGCTGGTCATGTTTAAACATGCCCAGAATTATCGCGACGAACGATGGATGAAATTGAAATTTGATATTTTCATAAATCCAACCATCGTCTTGCCATCGTGCATACACTGTTGCGATCACAATGTATGCAGCTCGCGACAGTGTGCTGATAAGAGCTTTTTTCGGTGAAGACTTGATCGTTTCAGTCTTCACCGACGTAAAATTTTCATGCGCCTGATATGTATGTATGTATATATGTACATACATATCGTATTTACGACAAATCTTACTGAAGGTAAGATTTATCGTGGGGCTATATTCTATGAAAACGACTTGGGTTGATATTTAACACTTTTGTTTGTCCCAAGTCGTTTTGTGGGAAATACTTTTTGTTTTTAATAAAGGAATGTGAACAAATTGCTGATGGCAATTTCTTCGACTTATAGATAGATAAGCTAACCAAGTTTTAAGCATGGTTAGCTTCTACATATTATGCATGAATGATAATTTATTAATTATATATATCATTTTTAACCTCTTTTTAGGTATATAGGTACATTGTATATACAACAAGGCCATCAGGTCGTCTCCCGTACAATTAAAAGAATTAAAAAATAATTCTATTGACTTGGCATGTCAGGCGATTGTTATGTATTTATCGGGGTTTTTATAACGACTTACCACTGTCGTGGCTAACTTTCAATATCCAAACACTTTCGGGAGTACTTATTGTATTCACCACCTCTTATTCGCACCTTTGGTTCTTGGTGAGAGTTAATCACTCACTAGAGAGGGGTTTCCTTTCACTGACCCAGGGAGGGAATACAAACAAATTAACAGGCGATGCTCTCCGTTACTCGTATTTTATTTTACAGCACTTTTTACAAAAACCTTTCTCTGTGTAATTCTATTATTTTAATACTACTGTACACGGAACTAAGTTTTCCAATCAAACCGCCAACCGAAACAACACCTTGCCGTAATTAACCGAGACTCAAACTTTTGTCCTTTAACAAGCTTATCCGGGATCGCACTTTATCACAATTATTTTTATCCAATCACCTGGAATCAAGAAATCTTTTCGCGACGACCTTTTTAAAAATCAATTCCAGAAATCCGACTGTCGCAACTGGTTACTTTTAGTTTTAAAACTCGACTGCGTCGAGGCTTAGATTTTTCACTCGTAAGAATCTTCGTTCAGGAAAGGAAAATGCTTAATTAGCATTCCTATCCTGAGAAAATTATTTTACGCTGGGCATGTTTAAACATGCCCAGAATTATCGCGACGAACGATGGTTGGAATTGAAATTTGATATTTTCATAAATATCCAACCATCGTCGTGCTATCGTGCATACATTGTTGCGATCACAATGTATGCAGCTCGCGACAATTTGCTGATAGGAGCTTTTTTCGGTGAAGACTTGATCCTTTCAGTCTTCACCGACGTAAAATTTTCATGCGCCCGATATGTATGTATGTACATACATATCGTATTTACGACAAATCTTACTGAAGGTAAGTTTAATCGTGGGGCTATTTTTCTATCGAAATGACTTGGGTTGAAATTTAAAACTTTTATTTTTCCCAAGTCGTTTTGTGGGAAAATATTTTTATTTGTTGCAAAGGAATTTGAAGAAATTGCTGATAGCAATTTCTTCGCCTTGTAGAGAGATAAGCTAACCATGTTTTGAGCATGATTAGCTTATTTCTATTTATGAAATATTTATGAATATTCTCCAATTTTTCAAAAATGATAATTAGTAATTACAGTTATCGTTTTTAACCCATTTTAGGTATACAACAATCCTTCCCCCTGCGAAAAAGAGGATTATTCTTTGAAGAGGAATAATTCTCAGGGGAAGTTGTTGTTGGGGCTATATCGGTGGTTCGGCTATCGGTTGGTTTGGCACAGGTTTTCGGGTTTACATATTGTCTTAGTTTCTATTTAAAATTTTCTTTTGTTATTTCCTAGAATTGCTTCTACTTATATATTCCTATTCTTATCTCTATTTTATTTTTCCTTTGTTGCTAATTTCTACTGTTTTTTTTTGTGTTTTGTAAATTATTATTGTTTTCCTGTACAGGGCTCTTTCCTTTGCCTTCTCTTTTCTTTTTGTAGTTATATGTATACATGTATTTCGATATTTTATCTTACTTCAGTAACTATTTATTTATTTGTTTCTACTTCTAATGTTAGTGGTTATTTGTTATAATATTTATTATTATTTTTTGTTTTGTTTTTCAATTCTATGTGTTATTCTTATTTATTTTTATACTTTCGAATTATTATTTAACACTAACGGGGGAGGATATCTTTTACTTTGCTTTTTGGTTTGTGTATATACCCACATGTATATATGTTTTTAATACACTATTTTCTCTTAAATCTAGGCTTTAGAATTTATTTATGTATGTCCTCTCCCCTTTTGTTTTTATTATTATTTTATTAGTACTAACTGGTTTTTTGGGGTTTGTAGAAACAACTTACATTTTTTTTTATATGCTCTACTATTAGTGATAGTGCTTCTGACCATTTGAAGTGGTGACATTATACCACTTGCACTGACCTAGTAGGTGGCAGGCTGCGGGTCCTTTTGAGAGGGTAGGTTCGATTATTTTGATTTGTTCGATTTGTTCCTCCGCCTCTGTGTTTTTTCAGATTTGTGTGGACGGTAGTTATTAATGAATGGGACTAGCCATTTGTCGACCAGGTACAGTACCATACATGTGATGACAACACCAGTTAAGGATACTGATGTTGCAGCTAGTACATGTGTAGGATGGTGGTTTGTATGCGGAGATATTTTAGCTAATTTTTTGTCCAGCTCGTTTAGTGACTGGGTGCCTTTTAGGATGAGGCCATTATTGCCATCTCCTGAGTATAGTTTTGTACTAATACTCTCTTTGGGGGTTTCATTGAAATATTTTTCCACTATTTGTTTTAGTGGGGTTATATCTGGCAATTAATTGGGTTGTGTGAGACTCAATGATTGAATATTTTCTGCCTCATAGTGTAGGATTTGGGATCCTACTTGTAATTGACAGGGATGGTTGATAGTAACTATTCCTTGGCCTTCTATTTTTGAAGTTAGGAATTGTTGGGTGTACAATTGAAGGTGTACAATTGTTGGTTCTATCAACGAGAATATCCACGAATTGGGTTTACTTAATTTGATAAGTAGGTATTTGTGCTCTGAAATGGAAGAGTGGCTCTTCCTGTAATGGATTAAAGAGCAGCTTCAGTATGCAGTCTTTGGAAATTGTGGCCTTTGTAACGGGAATGCCTAGCTTAGCGATGTAAGTGTCCTCTTTGGAATATTGAGTGATCTTTTTGAAGGTTTTAAGATCTTGTGTTTTTAATAATAGAATATCTTGTGTCTGTACCTGGTGCGCTACGTGCGAGTACTGTATATCGGGTACCAATGATAGTTTTTTATTAATGTGTATGGGAAAGCTATGTACTCTATACAACTTCATTTGTGGTAGATTGAAAATCGGAAGTTGTATTCTAATAACTAATTTGTCTCGGACTAGACGAGGCTTTGTTTCCGCTGTCTGATATAGCAGGAAGAGACAATTTTGTGCATCTGGACAAGTAGCGTGGGACTTGTGGTATATCTCTAATAAACTTTTGGGAGACACCACTAGCGGATGCAATTGATGACCTTTACTGGCGATTATTATGTCGAGTAAGGCTTGCTGCTTGTACTCAATTTCGACAATTTGTAGCGTGAGGCTAGAGATTATTTCCTGCTTTATTTGTCTCATCAGTAAATCATTTGTTATATTTTGCATTCTATTTAAAAAAATGTGTACATATGCAAGCTGAGTAGTCGTGTATCTGAGAGCTCCTGAATTTTCGCCTTATTCCGCATAATATTGCCGAGTTTCGAGTGACTATAGAGTTTAATTAACAAAAAGTTAACTTGTTCATCGTAGCGATTTGTGACATTTCTTGTGACTAGTTAAATTGTGCGTGAATTTCTCGTTAAATTTTTCATCCAAATTCATCCCAAAATGAAAAGCGCTAAATCGCATATGAAAAGTGCCAGCACCACTACACCCACAGATAACGCTAGGAACACGAGAAGTAAACAACAGCAGCTGGGAGCTAGTAGTGGCATCAGTACTAGTCCCTCATCCTCTCGATCTAATTCTATTATTTCTACGGACTCTTTCGAGCTATTTGAGCGGCGGATCATGAAAATGTTTACGAACGTCATATTGGAGAGGATTACTGCACTTGAGGAGTCAATGACCGATAAAATTAATAAAATTATTGCATCTATCAGAGGGGAGATGAACGAGCTGAGTGCAGAGCTGGATGTACTTAAAGGTGAGCTTGTTAATGTACAACATGACCTTGAAGACGAGCGCAGGCGTTTTAGGCTCACTGATGCTGTGTTAACTGGTATCCCTCATACCTCAAACGAAAATCCTCAGCAAATATTAAGCAGCATCTCTTGCATCATAAACCATACACTATCACCTTACTCGACTGCTTTCCGTAGTAAGCCAAAACATCATGACCGTGGTGTCAAACACAAAAATTCCCCGATGGTCGTAAAGTTCTCCTCTGTTAGTGAGCAGAAAATATTTTTGCAGAATTTCAAAGCATTTGGTCTGCTACAACTAAATAAAATTTCCCCTGCTTTTGTCTCTGCAAGTAAAATAAATGCGTTTGAAAGTCTGACTACATATAACCAGCGGATTCTGCGTAGAGCTTTGGAGATGAAGTCAAACAAATTAGTCCACTCTGCCTTCACCCGTAATGGGCTGGTACATGTGCGTATGAAACGAGATGACGTCCCAATTATGATCAATAACATAAGCTCTCTCTATCAACTTGTTTTGGATGCGGAAACTGAGGAGGCTTAGATTAACTGAATGGTTATTAAATCTTAGTGTTGTTAGTAATTTTAATAAGTTTAATTTTTATCTCTCTTTCATTATTTATCTTAAATTTTTTCATTAATTAGCTTCTTTTAATTTTATTTCTTATTTTTGTAATGTCTGTATATTTTTTCTCAACTAATAATTATCCCTTCTGTGAGTTCCGCTGCGAGAATATTTTGGGAAATTTTTTGAATGGGACCGTGAGCTCTTCGGACCTAGGCACTGATAGGGGCGCGGGGACTATTTATCACGAGCCGGGATAACTTTACTGGTTTGGACAGGGTAAGAGTTTTATTTAATATTATGTGCAATCGTTCTCGGGGACTAAATGTTTGCGTATTTAATGCGAGAAGTTTGCGTAATAAAATTGATGATTTCAAGTACATTTTTGCAGGCTCTGCTATGCATGTCATAATGGTCAGTGAAACATGGTTGAATGAATCGATCCCTTCCTCTCTTGTCTCGATTCCAGGTTACAATCTTTTTCGAAATGACCGTAAAGATCGTGTGGGGGGAGGTGTGGCGATTTTTGTAAGGGAAGGTTTGAAGTCGAGGTTGGTTTTTTCATCGAGGGTGGAATGATCGAATTTGTTTTATGAAATAGTGTCGGGGAGCTCTAAATATATCTTGTCAAGTGTGTACTGTCCGCCAAATGGCTTCAGATTGGACCATGTGTAGGAATTTGAAGGTATATTGTCTGATATATCGCATAATTATACAAATGTTATAGTCACCGGCGACTTCAATGTAAATATTCGCCGGCAAGATCCTTCAGCCGACCAATTTCTACATTTTCTTGCTACCTTGCACTTAAATGTTATAAATTCATATCCCACATACTTCAACTCCACAAATCCGTCACTACTTGATTTGATCCTTTCTTCTGATGTTACCAAAGTTAATTTTCAAGATCAGCTATGCCCATTTAGTAACTTGGATCACGATATTTTATTTTTTTCTTATGACATCTCGCTAAACCCTGAATCACCTCACAGATTTTCTTATCGAGACTATAAAAATATCAACGTCAACGCTTTATCCGAAGAGTGTGTGCTTTTACCTTGGTGCTCTATATTTGACTGTTCATCTATCGATGACCAAACCGCAGTTTTTTCTTCATTGCTCAATTATTTATATCAAAAATATGTGCCGTTAAGTACTAAGACCTTGCAAGTTAATGGATGTCCTTGGTATACACGTGAAGTTCAGTCTATTATAGCAGAACGTGAGTTTCTTTATCGCCGCTATATGCGAACTAAAACTGACCATGATCGTTCTCTTTACCGTGCAGCTCGCAACATCGCTACAACTGCAATACGTAGAGCCAAACGCCGCTACTTTAGCTCCAAATTTAATTGTCATCTCCCTGCCAAAGCTCTTTGGCATAACTTGCGGCAAGCGGGAGTTTTTGGTACTGATAAAACTAGCTGTGAATTTGACCCGGATGTACTCAATGCTTTCTTTACATCTCCTACTAACGCACAGCAAGGACTTGTGGATGAAATGCAAGATAATCGAAATCTAATAACTTCAAATTTCACAACAGGTAATGATTTATCTTTTTCCTTCCGCGGAATCGACCGCCGCGAATTAATTGAAGCGATTTTTTCGGTCAAGTCTTGTGCTATTGGTCCAGATAATATGTCTCCGCGGTTCGTTAAGTTGCTGCTTCCTTTCATAGATACCTACATCCTCCATATCATAAATACATGTCTTATGACTTCGTCCTTTCCTAGCGGCTGGAAAACCGCTACTGTGTTGCCAATACCCAAAAAATCTTCTCCTCAGTCCCCTTCTGATTTCAGACCTATAAGTATCCTATGCTTCTTATCGAAAGTTCTGGAAAAGCAAATGAATAGGCAATTAGTTAAGTATTTTGATTCGAGGGAGCTTCTAAGCAAATGGCAGTCTGGCTTTCGTCGTGACCACAGCTGCGAAACAGCAGTACTGCGAGTGTCCACTGACATTAGAGCTGCCCTAGATCAAAACTACTTGGCTGCCTTGACACTGCTCGACTTTTCGAAGGCTTTTGACAGCGTTGATCTTGGGATCTTACTTCGGAAACTCAATTGCTGCTTTGGTTTTAGTCCTTCTGCCGTCGCTCTTATCCGGGACTTTTTGGTCGATCGTAAGCAGGTGGTGAAAGTGGATCTTAATACTTCCTGTTCCCTCCCTCTTCTGCCTGGCGTTCCTCAGGGCTCAATACTGGGCCCTTTGTTATTTAGTTTATTTATAAATGATCTCCCTGAAACCGTTCGGGACGTCAGCGTGCACATGTATGCTGACGATGTGCAGGTCTACCTAAGCAGAGCTGTTGGTTTGTTTGAGGACTGTATTGCTCGCATTAATGACGATTTAGAGACAATCAATATTTGGTCGAAGGCTAATGGCCTAAAGCTAAGCCCTGACAAATCCCAATGCATTGTCATAATGGCACTTTTGACCCGCATGATTCACTTCCAGTGGTCTTGGATGGTACAATTTTAAATTTGGCACCCAAAGTTAAAAATCTAGGCATTATTTTGAATCAACATATGAAATGCTGCGACAATACAAAGTTAATTATCGGTAAGGTTTATGCTGTACTTCGTAGGCTCTGGCTCTCTGCTGACTCATTATCTTTCGAAATCCGCTCAAAACTGATTAAAAGCCTTACTCACTTTCGGCAGTTTGATTTACCCTAGACTCGATAGCGTTTGTCTGCGAAAGACGGAAGTTGCCTTTAATGATTGTATCCGCTTCATTTATGGACTTCGTAGGTTTGACCATGTTTCACCGTACCGTACAAAATTGCTGGGTTGCTCAATACTAGATTATCTAAAGCAAAGAGGACTGATTCACTTTTATAACCTATTACGCAAAAACAAACCGTATTATCTACGTGAATTTTTCCAGCACACAGCTTCGGAACGTAATCACAATGTGGTAATACCCCGTTTTCATAGATCAGTAATGGAGGGCTCTTATCCTGTCCAGATAGCCCGTCTCTCGAATAGTCTTCCCCCTAGTTATCAGAACGCGCGATCTGTCGGTGCTTTTAAGGATCTTATGAGGGTCCACGCTTTCAATTAATTTTGCCCATTTTCATTTTCATGTTGTTATCCAGTCTCACAGCGTAGCTCACACTTTCGTAATTTTTATAATTTTTATCTTTCTTATAATTTTTAATTTTCAATACTGTTTAATATTTTGTTTCATTTTTTTTTAATTTAATTTTAAATATAGTTCCATAATTTTTTGTACTAAAAAGATTGTAAAATCTTGTGTACGTTTTGCCAGTACAATAAATAATAATAATAATAATATTTACCTGGAGATTTATTTGACGTTCTCTTTCCTGTAGAGATGTCAAGGGCTTTTGGATTTGCTTTTGTGTAGTTTTGACTACACTGATCTGCTGTCTTTCCAGGTCGGCTAGTGCTTTTGTATTTGTTTCGAGCTCCTCGAGTCGACTATATACCTCCTGTTCATTAGTGCTGTCCATGGTCCCGAATAGGTAGTGCATTGCATTGCCTATTCCATCGAAGATAGATCTTGTTGATCTTGATTTTGGGACCACTTCTCGAATGACACTTGTTCTCCTCTTGATATTTTCTAAGAGAGAATGAACATGTTTTTGTTGAACCAGGCATAGTTCATCCGTTTGAGAGCGATTTGGACATAATCTATATACTAGGTCTTCCGCCTGGCATGCCATATGCGTTTGGTTGTCCAGTTCCATTAGATTGATTTCCGTTAGTATGTTCCATGTACTATGGTAGACTTGTAATTTTCCTAAGTCCTCATACAGTATTCCTTATTGTTCAGGGAACTCATTGCGTAGGGTTCCGTTTGTATTTGTCCCATTGCCAGATGGAAACAGCATATTAACACCAATATGTGCTTCATGTTCTGTACAAAATGAAGGATAGGATTCGTTAGTCAATTAGTCATACTGGTAATTCTAATAGCACTTGATTTAATTGTAGAATTTTGTATGTTGGAAACTTATATTCTAAAGATATATGTACCAGTATCCTACTCATAATAGGACTCCAAACGGTTGTTGCGTACGACAACCTGCCGCTTGCCTATTTTTATGGTAGTGTTTGTTGGACTGGGTACATTGATTACCAGATATGGGCCAAACCATATTTGAGACAGCTTGTGTTTGCGGCTTTCGCTTTTGAGGAGGGCTTTGTCTCCTAGGTGGAAAGTGAGAGGCCTGACTGTTTTGTCATAATATGCCTTTGAGCGTTGTTTGCTGGCTAAGAAATTTTTACGAGCAGTGGCATATGATTTTTGGCGTCTGTATTTGAGCATATAATAATAACTTTCGTGGTTGTAAACGGGTTCAGGATCCCGTTTTAAATTAGATGGGACATCCGCTGTGAAGCCGTAAAGGCAGTCCATTGGGGTTAATTTAGTACCCTCGTGTACACTGTTATTGTACACGAATGCAGCGGTTCGTAGGAATTGATCCCATGTTCTGGGATTTTCGTCTACGATTGTACGCAGATATTCGATTATTGGTCTATGGGCACACTCTAGTGCTCCATTAGACTGTGGATGGGATGCGGAAGTTTCTAACTTCTTTACCTTTAGCAGTTTGCAGACCTTCTTGAATAGCTCACTCAGGAAATTAGTTCCCTGATCGGTGACTATTCTCTTTGGAATGCGATAACGCGTGACAATCTCTTTGAAGAAGATTTGCGCCATCGTTCCTGCTTCTCTATTTGGTATGGCATACCAATCGACAAATTTGGTAAGGTTATCTTGAACAGTTAAGATATATTTATTACCTGATATGGTCTCTTCTAGTGGACCTACTATACCGAGGTAAACCTTGTCGAAAGGTTGTTCTGCGATGTCCGTTATTACCATTGGCATCTTGAATTGTGGAGATGCTTCATTGTTTGGCACTTAGGGCATTTTTTGTGTCTACCTTTTTATATCGCTAAGCATTTGTCTCCACCAGTACATGCGTCTAATTCTTTTATAAGTCTTAATGACATCCTGATGGCCGCCGAAAGGAGAGTAGTGATAATCCTTTAGGATTGTTTGAACTTCCTTGGGGCTCGTGATTATTTCAGGTGCCTTGACTGGACTTATATCTTGTTCAAGCGTAGCAGAGGGCTGTATTTCCGCCTCTGGGGGTTCTTTTTCTTTATGTTCCGGTGCCGGGGGCTGTGTTTCCGCGCTGGAGCTAGTATTGGCCTCTTGGGCTCTCTGTTTTTGAGCTATGGTCATGGCGAAGCAATGAGCGGATTTCTTGGTTTTCTTTTTATTTGGGGGATTATTTTCCTCCACAGCAGAGTCCATAGTGTGGTGGACTCGGGCTTGTACCTTTAAGGTGTTGCCTGTATAGTCTTCGTTTAATACTTGTGGAATGCGGCTTAATGCATCCGCATTGGTATTATACTTCCCTGGTTTGTATTCTGATAATTTGTGGTGAAATCACACCAAACGGGATGTCGGATCTTTAACATTAAAGACACCATTGAGAGGCTTGTGGTCAGTATAGACCGTGAATTTTCTGCCTTGAACGTAGCATCGGAAATTCCTAGTGGCCCAGACTATAGCCAATAACTCCTTTTCAATAATGGAGTAGTTTTTATCGGCTTTGTTCAGCGTTCGGCTAGGCGATTGGCTGGTCTTTTCCCACTTCTCCTTGGGAAAGTACAGCGCCTAATGCTTCGTTGCTGGCGTCCGTTGTAAGATTGAAAGGTTTAGAAAAATCTGGATAGATTAAAAGTGGTGGGGAAATTAGAGCATTTTTAATGCTTTGAAATGCTTCTTGGCATTTCTCCGTCCAAGTGAATTTTACGTCCTTGCGGAGTAAATTCGTAATTGGACGAACTATTTTTGAGAAGTCCGAAATGTACTTCCTGTAGTAATTGGGGAGTCCCAAAAAGTACTGAACTTGCCTTACTGTTCTAGGAACAGGGAATGTTTGGACGCAGGCCGTTTTGCTGGGGTCTGGCAATGCACTTTCGCTAGAGCATTTGTGCCCTAGGTAAACAACTTCTCGTCTCAAAAACTGGCACTTCTCTGGCTGCAGTTTGAGGTTGTTCTCTCTCAATTTATTAAAGACTTTGCGCAGTTTATCATTGTGGTCATTTAGGATCTTACCATAAATGACTATGTCGTCAAGATAAACGAAACATTCGAGGCCTTGTAGGCCTGTCAGAACGAAGTTCATTAGGCGTTGGAATGTAGCGGGAGCTCCTTTGAGTCCGAATAGCATACGCTTAAATTCGTAGTGCCCGTAATTAGTGCTAAAGGCGGTCTTATGTCGATATTTTTTGTCGACTAAGACTTGGTGATAGCCGTTGGCCCAATCGAGGGTGGTAAAGTACCTGGCATGACCTAGTTGGTCAAGAATATCCTCGATTCGCGGTAGCGGAAATGCACCGCCAATTGTCTTTTCGTTCAATTTGCGAAAATCGACAACGACGCGCCACCTTTTTTCACCATCGGGTCCCGCCTTTTTGGGGACTACTAATAAGGGTGAATTCCAAGGGCTTTTGCTAGTTTGGACTATCCCGTTGTCTAGCATTTCTCTTAATTGCTCGTTGATTACTTGTCTCCGGGTTTCTGGTGATCTGTAGGCCTTTTGGTTTATGGGCGCTTGATCTTGTATTGAAGGGATAGTGCGGGTGATACCATTTGTATATGTTAGCTTATCACCTTTTAGAAAGAAGATATCATTGTACTCGTAACAGAGTTCGGATATCGAAGCATTTTATTCCGCGTTTAGATTTGGGTCTAGGCTGAGCTCTTGGTCTAGCCTGCTGGCTCGCGGAGTGTGTGTGTGATCTTCATGATCCCGAAGTAGGTTTCTTACGTGTTGTAAGATAGCTGTGTTTTCCGAAAAGCTTGCGTTTGTTTTAGGTTGTTGTACCTTTTTGTACGTATTTTTACTTACTTTGCTAATTGGCAGGGTATGTGCTTCCCGCTCTTTTATTGGTGGAGTACGGTATTTTATGGGTACTTTACAGTGGTCCAGGTACTCGCACGCATTCGTATTTTGGCTTTTGGGCCTTGAAAAATTGGTTTCCTTAATATTAATTGACGGTGGAGCCAACTTTTCCCTCTTTTATCGGGCTCATGGGCCACTTTTTATCCTTAATACTAATTTTGTTAAGTGGTGAAATCGACTTTGCCTTTAAATAGGTCTTACTGTACTCGCACGCACTGTTGATGGGGCTCTTGGGCCAAGGTGGTTTCTTAACACTAATGTTACTAAGTGGTGGAGTCAACTTTGCTTTAAATAGGTCTTACTGAGCTCGCACGCACTATTGATGGGGCTCTTGGGCCACTGTTTTTTCTTAACACTTATTTTATTAAGTGGTGGAGTCGTATTTGCCTGACAATAGGGCTTACTGAGCTCGCACGCACTTGTTGTTTTGCTCTTTATCCTTGTGGTTATCTTACATTTAGGTATATTGGATGGAGGAGTCATTTGCATTTTGCTTGTCGGTTTTTGGAGCTCGCTCGCATCTCTGATTTGGCTATGGGGCCATGTAAAATTTTTATAACTTATTTTATTGGACGATGGAGTCATTGTTGCCTCTACCCGGGTTGCACTGAGCTCGCATTCGTCTTGTATAGGGTTCTTAGGCCTCGTTAGTAACTTATATCTAGGTATTCTTGAGAAGGAAGTCTTGCTTGGCTTCTGTTCCGCCTTGGGAAGCTCACTGGTGTTTGTGTTACTCGCTTGCGATTTATTCGGCTTGAGAACGTGTTGTGTATCAGTGGCTTCTCCTATTGGGATGACGGCGTAGTCACGCATAGGGAGCAGTTGTAATAATAAACTGTTGATGACTACTTGGAAATTGTTAATGTTGAGTATGGCAACTAGCACTGTATCTTTCCCAGTAGGGAGTAAACTGTTGGCCAGGAAGACTCCATCGCCTATCTCTTTTGATAGACAGAGCATTTCTTCCTTCACTCACAACGGGACTGTAGTGTTCATTTGTGACCTAGCAGGTATGCATATTGTTTCTTCTAAGGTAACCAGATGCTTCCTCATTTCGCTGGTCTTTTGATCACTCAGACAGCCCTTTTCGCATTCCGTCGGCTCTTGTTGAACCTGGCAGCCAGAATTACTCTTTTGAGATGGCTTGGAGACACTGCATGTAGATAGCTTAACCTGTTTAGGTTCCATCTTTTCTGCAAGTTGTAGCGTATACCCCTTACGCTACTTTTGTTTGGCTTCTCTACGCCTGTAGAGACAAACCCCATGATTTCCCAGAGTATAAAATTTAATCAAATTTAGCTATTTCCGAGAAGTAGCCCTATGCTACTTCTCCATATGAGAAAATTTCTGAAAAGTTAAAATTTATTTATTTTCAAGAAGTAGCCCTATGCAACTTGTCTATATGAGAAAATTCCTGAAAAGTTAAAATTTATTTATTTTCAAGAAGTGGCCCTATGCTACTTCTTCATATAAAAAAAAAAATCCTGAAAAGATAAAATTGATATATTTTCAAGAAGTAGCCCTATGCTACTTCTTCATATTAAAAAAAATCCTGGAAAGATAAAGACATATTTATACATACCCGCATACAAGTCCAGATCTGGAAGAAACAACAACAACAGCAGAATATTTTTCAGTCGAAAAATTATAAAATGTGCAAAATTAGCACAAAATACAGTTTTTCGTTTAATACTTACCGCTAGCCACAAGCATCCAGGAGACGAAAACGGCAATTCGCCTAGCTGTAAATCATCACGCGATACCATCACGCAATGCATTACAGCAAGCCCGCCCGAAAATCTGAGAAATTTTTGGCACAACAAAATATTCGGTAGCAATGATTTTGCCGAAAATAATACACGCACACCCGTACATACAGCGAGCAGAAATCTCGATTGCAGCCCGAAGAAACGCGAAGTGCGCGCCTGTCGGTGGGAGTAAGCGAAGAACGGCTGAATGTAGGGAGACTACGTGGAATCGGGGAGTTCGTTGCTGGATGTCGTGGGGTTAACACCAGAAATTTGAGTCGTGCGCGGTTCCCTTTTGTTAAGTACCTATATTTTTTGTGAAATTCTTTAAAAATATATTTCTTTTTGGTCATTTATCGCGTTGGAAAATTTTGTGGACAAGGCCCGCGACTAACGCCGTGGAAAATCACGGACTTTTTTTTTACATATCGATTGTGCCGTGGAAGAACTTCTAGCAGTTCACGCGTGTGGCTCTATAGAACTGTTACGTTCTAAGATTGGGAACTGTTTCGCGCGCCTATCGCTGGGGAAAATTGGCAAACAGTTCGCCCAGAAATCGCGGAAAATTAATTACCTGTGTGCGAAATTAGCAGGAACTTGCTGGAAAAGAATTTGTGAGCAGTTGAATTTCTATTTAAACATAAATCTTACTAGTTAATTACCTGTGTGCGAAATTAGCAGGAACTTTCTGGAAAAGAATTTGTGAGCAGTTGAATTTCTATTCAAAAGAAATCTTATTAATTAATTACCTGCCGAGAATTCGGCAGAAACATTCCTAAAAGGAAGATTTTGTGAGTTTAGTTATAATAGAAAGAAATTATATTAATTAGTCCCCTGCGTGTCGATTCAGCAGGAACATTTTGTCTAGGAAATTGTGCGAACTTAAAATTTTATTTAAAAAGAATTTTTATTAATTAATTACCTGCACGAGAATTCGGCAGGAACATTGCAAAAAGGAAGATTTTGTGAGTTCAGTTATAATAGAAAGAAATTTTATTAATTAGTTACCTGTGCGTCGATTCAGCAGAAACATTCTATGGAGGAAATTGTGCGAAGTTAAAATTTTAATTAAAAGAATTTTCGTTTAAGTAATTACCTGCGTGACGATTCAGGGAAAATTTTTGTAAATTTGAGATTTGATTTAAAAAGAAATTTTATTAATTAATTACATGCGTGCGGATTCAGCAGGAATATTCTGAAAAGAAAAATTGGGTGAATTTCAAGGTTTGTGTAAAGGAACTTTCATTAATTAATCACCTGCGCGACGATTCAGCAGGAAAAGTAAAGTTCAATTTTCATTTAAAAGAATTTTCATTAATTAATTACCTGCGTGACGATTCAGCAGGAACATTCCAAAAGGAAAATTGTGTAAAGTTCAAATTTTAGTTTTTTTTCGTTAAAAACAATTTTCGTTTTCCTAATTACCTGCGTGACGATTCAGGGAAAATTTTTCTAAATTTGAGATTTGATTTAAAAAGAAATTCTATTAATTAATTACATGCGTGCGGATTCAGCAGGAATATTCCTTAAAGAAAAATTGGGTGAATTTCAAGGTTTGTGTAAAGGAATTTTCATTAATTAATCACCTGCGCGACGATTCAGCAGAAAAAGTATAGTTCAATTTTCATTTAAAAGAATTTTCATTAATTAATTACCTGCGTGACGATTCAGCAGGAACATTCTGAAAAGAAAAATTGTGTGAATTTCAAGGACGAAATTTTGTTAGTTAATTACCTGCGCGACGAATTCTGCAGGAATCTTTTGGAAAAGAATTTGTGCGAAGTTATATTTCTATTTAGAAAGGAAGTCTTATTAATTTATTACCTGCGCAGCGATTCAGCAGGAACCTTCTGCCAAGAAATGGTAGGAATCCTTGCATTTAAATAGCTTCATTGGTGATTCACCTGTGTGCAAGGAAGGGTAACAGGAACATTTTACCTGGTCAAAAGCGAATTTTCCTACTTAAATTGAAGTTATATGCATGCCAAACTGGTCAGGAGCAACTTTTAAAGGCTCGGAAGGCTATGTAAGGAGAGCTGTAGGTTTTACCACGAATTGGTGTAGGTCAGGAGTAATAATGTAAGGTAAACTTTTATTTATTAGTTAAGTACCGTGACTGGACCCTTCTAGTCCGGGGTTTATTTTCTTTCTTTCTTTTCTTTTTAATTTACATTGTTTTTTTTTGTCTTATATATATATATATATATATATATCTGTTTTACGCATAGTCTGGGGCCTTTCATATATGTATGTTTCTGGGGTAGATGTAAGTTCGCAGAATAGGGCTCGAGCATTTAGGCAGGTAAATCACAGACAGTTGTTTTGCTAATAGGTTAAATTTTGTGAACTAGCGAGTTAGAATCAATTGACCTGGTCGATGTCAACGAAGTGGTAAAGCCTTGAGTACGGGCACAAAATTAATTTTTTGAATAAAGCGAAGTAGTAAAGCCTACGCGGACTCGTGTTCTCATTTATATTTTTTTTCTTTTCTCCTTTACTTCTGGCTCACTTTAGCAGTTTTTTTCTTCTATTTTTGTTGTTGTTTTTCTTTTCTTTTTTTGTTGTTGTTTTTTTTGCGCTGCCAAATTATTCCTTGCATCGGATGAAATCATCGAGGATAGAGCTTCCAGGCATCAAGTTTCAACTCTTAGATAAAACAGCCAGCATCATGGTGGTGTAAGATGTAATTGGAGGCGGTGTGGGCATGGGGTGAAGCCTCTCGGACAGACACACACTTGAGTTAAATGGGGCTAAGATTCTTTTGGTACTGCGACGTCTTAGCCAGGGTGGATGGGGGCGATGGGCCCGTCTACGTCCAGTCAGGGCTCCATTGTCTCCGGGAGTCCACGCTCTTTCTCTCTCTCAATCTCTGCGTTTACCTGTCTCCGGGTGTTAATCACTTGTTCGGCGTTGCTGAGGTCTTCTGTTCTTCTTTTCTTTCAGCATTTAAGTACATAAATTTTCTTCTTTCCAGCCTTTCAGGTACTACCAGAAGGATATAGATCTTTTTTTTCTTTTTTTTGTCTGTCTGTCCGTCTTATCACTTCCTTTTTATTTACTGTCCGTCCGTCTGTCTGGTCAATCTTCGTGTTTGCGCACAGGTTAACAAGCATCAAGGGATGTGGGTGGCAAGAACCACCCCAAGCCGGCTGATCGCTAGCGGCATATTTGCTGTGCGGCCACCCACATTAGTCCTACATTTTTGTAACAGGAGGTGTCAGATGCGGTATGTATCTACATTCAGGTACAAGTGAATGTAGGTATATATGTCGCCTGACAAGCTCTTCGTTACAAGTGGCGCCCAAGGGTTTTTTTTCGGCCTTCAGTCAAGCTTCTCTTGACTAAAGTGCAATGATTATTTTGGAGTTATTTCTTGTCGCCCATTTGTCGTCACAAATGGCGCCCAAATGGTTTTTTTTTGGCTTTAGTCAAGCTTCTCTTGACTAAAGTGCAATTACTATTTTTAATGATATTTTTTTCTGGTCGCCCATTTGTCGGTACAAATGGCGCCCAACTTTGGTTTTCTTTTCCCGCATTTAGTCAGGCTTCTCTTGACTAGAATGCAATTGCTATTTCAATGATATTTTCTTAATTTTTTTGTGAGCTATCATCACTATTAGAACTTTTCTTTGTTTGGTAAGACCTCAGTATATTTTAAGCTGACGCAAATGATTTGTCTGGCGGATACAAGGTGCTGGGTCTACGCAGAGCTCTTCTTGTTTCTGTGGAGTGCGTTACTTCCATGATAGCTCCTTTTTGGCTCTCGTCAGGCCCGACCTTTGTATCGCGGCTGGGTCACTCGACCATGGTTCTGGCTGTATGTGCGATCGTAAACTGCCTTCGGTCAAGTCTAAGTCAATTTCTACCTTAAATTTAACAGTTTCCTGGCTTAAGTGCCCATCCCCTCGGCAACAAGCGAGTCTTGTGCGCGAGGCGTATCACTTTTGAAGCCAAGCTTCGGCTCGTGGACGCCGAGATGACGACCATTTGTCAGTTTTACTTGCATGACGAGCTGGTCAGCTGACCCAAACCTGGCAATTTGTTGAACGATGTTCTTCTTTGGATTCTGTCCTTGTCTGGGCATTGGTGTCAGCTTACCGGTTGTAGTGCGCAACTTCGTACCAATTTTGTTTTTTTTGTTCAAACCCTTCTTCCCTTATTCTTAAAATTCTGTAATCCCTATGGATACTCCCTAGTAGAAGTGTGAGTTGTTCCGTTTGCAGTGGTCAGTCAGCGTTGTATGCAATGCATACGCTGTTGAAATTAGTTCCGCTGACATCTGCTAGTTCCAGGGAGAAGCCAGTATTTTATTAAGTTTCTATGTTGTTTCGGGCTGTGAGCCATTTTAGTTTTGGGTTTTGTAAGGTTGTTTTGAGGCCTGTACTGTCGCAATTGGCATGCATGAGCTTTCATTTTCGTTGCTTCTTGGTAATTATTTTGAGTTATTAATAATACATCGGCTACTGCTTCTCTCCTGAGTACTGGCAGCCACTGAATTACTGACAACTCACATCCGCCTTTGATCTCAATTTCACTCCCCTGTCAAGTTGATGGACGTTGTCCATCTTCTCTGATTTTTATCCTTGGTAAGGGAGTGTTCGTTCTGATCATCCTAACATGCGACGGCAGCCCTTCAGGCTCCGGCTCCACAAGTTTAGATTTCTACATTGCTAGTATGGACTGACCGAAGTGCATCGATGAGCAATATTCTGCGAAGAGAGAGAGAGAGAGCGGGTTTTTTTTTTTAAATCCAGCTGGTCTGGAGAAGAAGAAGTTTTTGTGTGTGTTGAACGGGCGTACTGTCCTCGCCGAACCGCCATGCCATACAAATGATTAACGTATAGTATCAAAGCATTTTCTTATATATATAGATATTTGGCACAATTTTCTTTTGAAATTATTGGTGGCATTGGCATAAACGTTTTTTTTTTATAAATATATCTGGCACAATCTTTTTTTGGTTGAATTACCTTCAGCATTAGTATAAACACATTTATACATTCCTTTTCTTCGGTGTTTTTTTTTACATACATACTCGGCACAGTTTCAGGTGAATATTCTCTCGCATTAAGATAGACACGTTTTTTTTGCAGTTTTATTTGGCACAATTTCGTCTGAACTAGAGCGACATTAGTGTAGACGCATAATTTTTTTTTGTAGGTTAGGCTTACTTGGCACAGTTTCCAGCTGATTTAGCTGCAGCACTAGCATAAACGCATTTTTTTTCCTTTGTTATTTTGTTTTATTTTTCTTTTATTTACACAGTTGCCACAATTTCTCTCGGCATCCTTGTGGCCTTATGATAAAGGTATTGTGGTTTTTTTTTTATATATATACATACATATATGGCACAATTTCCGGCTGCAGTATCTTCGAGATTCGTTAAACGCACTTGGGCTTTGTTGATTATACTTGGCGGAATTTTCGGGAATAGTCACATCATTGTTTCCCTATCGTATCTGGTATAGTCTTCAGTTGAACTATTCTCGGCACTACCATAGACACGTCCTTTTTTTTATTATTCAGTATAATTCTCGGGGGAACTCTTCTTTTGATATTAACACCAGAGCATTTCCTCGCGTTTTTTTTTTTTGTTAATTTTATTTGTCGGGAGATTCAGGCCAAGATGGACTTCTCCTTCTTATTACCGGATGAGCTTGAGGTCGAATTCGCTGTACGGAACCTTAGATCTGCTGAGGCTAACGCTCGCCGTAAGCTCATAGAGGTGTACGAGGCCTAGAAGTTGGAATCCGGCAGAGCACCCTTTAAGTCTCACGCTCATAAAAATCCATCGCGTGAATTAGACTATATTATTAGTCGGGTCGACGCTCTAAACCATGATTTGAGTTCGGATCCTATCCGAACCAACGAAGATCGTACACACTACATCAGTCAGGTGCTCCATGTACTCTATAGAGCCCAGCGGCTGCGTAATACGTCTCCCTCTGTCCAGGCTGATGCGCAGTCTTATGTCCAGACCTTGGAGGACATCCTGAGCAGTGTTGAATCTTCTCAGCCTACGGCAGTGTCCGTGGCGGAGGGCGCTGGAGGTGTAACGCTCACAGTTCCTGTGACTAGCACAGACAGTTGAGGGTCCAACACGCTGACAGGTGCTAAACCGAAAACAGTTTTGACCACGGAAGGCGCTGCGTTGGGCGTATCAGGACCTAACTTGGGGAACGTCCACACTAAGCCTGCCGGGTCGTACCTGGACTTTTCAATATTCGAAGAGCAGAGGGCTCAAGCAGCTCCCACTGACATACCCCACACGTTTGCTAACCCAATGTCGGCAAGGTCACGTATTCCGTCGACCAACGATCATCTGGAAAGTTTGAATAGAGGTCCAGTCACTGGAGTATCTCCGCTGCCGAGACAAAGTAATACTGGGTCCCGTGTACCACCTTTATCGGGCTCGTTCGTTTCGCCGCTTAACATTCCAACTCATACTCGACAGCCAGCAGCGAGGGACCGTAACAGCGCATCTCACAGTCCTGTCTTCCGCTGTAAGTTAAATTTTGATGGCACATCCGGTTTGGATGTGACAGAGTTTATATTTCGGGTAGAATCTTTGAAAGTACTAGAACAATTATCCGCCTCCGAATTGTGTGCTAGGTTTCACACACTCGTTACTGGGAAAGCTGCCAACTGGTATTGGTTATACTTGCGAAACCAGCGTACGCACTCTTGGCAAGAGTTACGTTGAGCACTCCTACGCGAATTCCGCAGCCAGGAAACTGACTGCGAAATTCGTAAGCTAGTTGAGTCAAGGAGGCAAGGAGTTAACGAGTCCTTCAGCGATGTTCGATTAGCGGTTCACGCGTTAGTATCTAAAATGAGCATACCGATCCCAGAAGCACAGCTGGTGGAAATACTGCGACGTAACATGAAACTTGCCTTACAGGAGGCGTTACTCCTTTATCAGACTGATAACGTGCTAGATTTGAGGGACCTGTGTAACCAATTTGAAAAATTATGGTCTGATATAGGCTCTCCGAGACGAGCAGTGCATGAAATCTACTCAGATACATCATATTTGAATCACACTTTATCCAATCGAATAGACGCCATTGAAGTTCCACCGCGAGGCGTTCAAATTAATGCTCCGAGAGACATTCACCGACCCGCTAGATCTCGAGTGACATGTTGGAATTGCTCGACGGAAGGTCATGTCTACGTCAATTGTCCACTAGGGCCACAGAGGGTCTTCTGCTATGGATGCAGTGCAGTGGGGATAATTGAAACGAAATGTAGAGCATGCTTGTCGGGAAACCAAGGCAGGGGTCAAAATTTTGTGGATGGGCAGCGCCGTTTGACTGCAAGACAAACCTTCAGGCGACGACAGAAGAAGCGGCTACCAACACCGAGCCCGACCGCTACCGTTAACTCCGCGGCGTAGAGATGTCAGCGATGCTACCGTGTTCACAAACCACAAAACTCGTGAACCTAGGTCGAATTTTAAACCAGTTAACAGTCTTAAGGTAAACATGTCTAACTATTCCACTCAGACGGAGAGTTCCAGCACATTAAGCACATCACATTTTACCACCTACTTGGAACCTGGTCCTTCAGAAAAATGTAGTTGCACCTTATCAGATGAAAACACTTCAATCTGCACCTCAGATATAGTAGATGCATCGTTTTGTGGCATCGAGCTCCCACCGGCTGCGGGGTCCTTTTCCTCCAGGACTATCCCACGCACACATAGGTACCTCAGCCTGCGCAGAGTCATAAAGGCTGCAATTGCCGAAACAGTAGTATCTGATGAAGAGGATCCTTGGGATCCTCGTCCCTATGCAGATGTCTACATTCCGGGACAAAAGATACGAGGTTTATTGGTAGCGGTGCAAATGTGAGCGTGCTCGGTGCTGGAGTAGAGAAGTTCCTTGACAAGTTGGGGGTTTCGTTTCACTCGATGCCGTCTTCAGTTTCGACCGCTGATGGGCGGCAGCAAAACGTCCTGTGCCACATACGGGTCCTCGTGAAATAAGGTGAAAAAACGCGTATGATAAGACTGCACATAGTTCCCTCTCTTCAGCGACACCTGTACCTGGGAATCGATTTTTGGAAGGCATTCGGTTTAAGACCTGTCGTGGTATGTGAGCTTCATTCCTTGCCAAAAGCCTCACCTTCTTGTTCGCAACAGCACGATCTATCGGAAGACGATTCACAACGGTTGAGGACGAGATCACCTCCTTTCCGTCATTCAGCCAGCAAGGTTTGGGTCTCACCACGCTGGTAGAGCATGAGATAGACATTGGTCTGGCGAAACCCATTAAACAGCGTTTCTATTAAGTGTCCCCGGCAGTGCAGAAATCCTTATATAATGAGCTCGACCGAGTGTTGTCGCTAGGGGTTATTGGGGAGAGCCAAAGTTCGTGGTCGTCACCAGTCACCTTGGTTAAGAGGGCTAACGGCAAAGTGCGCCTCTGTTTGGACGCTCGAAAATTAAACTCCGTAACAGTCACAGATACCTTTCCGTTGCCTCTTATAGATGGACTCCTCAGTAGACTCCAGGAGACAAAGTTCATCTCTGCCATAGACCTAATGGATGCGTTCTGGCAGATTCCTCTCGCTATGGGATCAAGAGACAAAACGGCTTTCGCAGTGCCGGGAAGAGCCCTATACCAGTTCAAGGTGCTTCCGTTTGGACTTTGCAACGCTCCGCAAACAATGTGCAAGTTGATGTGGAAGGTTATCCCTCACCACCATGTGTATCTTGACGACTTACTCATTACTTCCTCCACGTTTGACGAACACCTCAGGCTTCTGGCGGAAGTCGCGTCGTTACTCCGCGCTGCCGACCTGACGATCAATGTGGAGAAAAGTAAGTTTTGTATGAGAGAGGTCAGATATCTTGTCTTTGTAGTTGGAGATGGGTGCTTGCGGGCTGATCCTGAAAAGGTCACTGCTATTCAGAGCTTGCCAAGGCCAACCACTGTCAAAAAAATATGTAGCTTCCTCGGAGTATGCGGCTGGTATAGGAGGTTCATTCCACATTTCGCTACCATCCCTAGTCCTCTGACGGACCTTCTAAAGAAGAACATCAAGTTCGAATGGAACGAACAAGCGGACCGGCATTCCAACAGCTAAAACAGTGTCTGATGACCGGCACCAGTGCTCGCGAATCCTGACTTCTCCAAGCCTTTTTTCATTCAGTGCGACGCTAGCACTACAGGAGTTGGAAGCGTCTTGTTTCACCGTTCCGTGGATGGGGATGAACATCCCATCGCTTACATGTCACAGAAGTTGAACGCTGCTCAACGCAACTACAGCATAACCGAGTTAGAATGTCTGGCCGCCGTATTGAGTATAAAAAGGTTCAGGCCGTATGTGGAAGGCCTGGAGTTCACGGTCATTACTGACCACGCCAGTCTCAAATGGCTCATGGACCAAAGGGATCTATGAGGCAGGCTGGCTCGGTGGAGCCTCAAAATGCAGGCCTTTAAATTCCACATCGAATACTGAAAAGGCAAAGACAATGTGGTGGCCGATGCTCTTTCAAGGGCATTTGCCGATGAGGCGGTAGAACACCACACTACGAGATGGTTTACCCGGGTCAAATCACCTCGCTCGATCTGAGTTCACCGGTGTTGTGTATTCCTTCCAAAGATAAGAAGGGGGAACACACTGTGGTCCTTGGCTCCTGGTTGTCCTCTCGAGTTTTCTGCAAATATAAAATACTCTTCCTTTTCGGAGAAGGTTAGCTATTTATTAAGGAATGTACCCAACGGTACCACACGAATTATCGAATTCAAAGTCCGTTTTATTTAAGAATTTCGATTACTTTATTTTTTCTAAAACTTTTATTAATACAAAAACTTTTATCAATACAAAAACTTTTATCAATACAAAAACTTTTATCAATACAAAAACTTTTATTAGAAACGCGAGAACCACCGTGATTAGTTTAATTCTTTCAACCCGCGAACTAAAAACTCCAACTCGAAACTGTTCACTCAAGACTGTGCTAAAAACTGCGCTCCTCATGTCCAGTGACGAGTCTTTTAAAGAAAGGCTCAGTTGTTTCAGCCCTCTCATTGGTCACTTGAATTGACCTATAGGAATCTTCATGTGACCCATTCCCCAAAATCAGCATGTCAGACCGGAGAAAGAATCAGCCAATCAGAATTGTTCAATTCTTTCCCACAGTCCAACATTGCTGAATCGTGAAAACGAGCCACAAAAATTCCCATGATAATAATTTATCCACTTGTTAAATTTTCCTGGACGGCGGATTGCAACATGATCAGTATACTTGAGTGAGATAAGCAGGCGCATTTTTCTCACAGTTAATTATGCTGACCCATCGAAAAATGTTTAGTGCTTGAATATTTCACTCGACACTTGATCTGTTTACTTGAATGAAATAGGCATGCGCGTCTTTCTCACAGTCAATAATGTTGACTCATCGAAAATTGTTTAGCGCGTGCATATTTCATCCGAAATATCATACGTGGTTGTCACATAATTTCTTGTCGTGCAGACAGAATTATTTGGGGCATGTGCCCTTGAATATGACTACGTCCGCTTGGACATGAGAAGATGTTTTGTATATGTGCTGCTTAGATAGCCTGGCACATGTATACTTGAATCTGAGCCCTGGAATTCGTGGATGCATTTCAGACATAAATTGGCTCATGTTAATTTATGAATGCATTTTTGGACACACTTTTAGAATTAAAGCAATTTATGGATGCATTTCGTTATGCATGCATAAATTTCTTTATCTTTGGTTGTTGGTATACAACAATTCCTCCCCTCTTTGAAAAAATGAGTTATTCTTGGAAGAGGAATAACTCATACAAAGGTGGTTACGCGGTGGTTCTCGGTTTTGGATATAAAATTTTTACAATCGTATGTAGTTTCACTCCTACATTTATATATTTTTTATGTAGGTATTTCTTTTGAATATATACATAGACTCTATGACGTCTTCTAATATGCTACTTTTTGTTATGTATTTGAATTTTTATGCTATTTTAATGCTATTTTTATTGAGAAAACATTTGAAATTATTTATGAATATTTTTATAAGTAATTTTATGACGTCTTTGAGTAACTAATTATCCAGCTAGTTAATAAACAAAAATTATCCATTTCCATGGCCTGTTTTGCAATAACGATTAATGATAAATTTCTATATGAATAGGTATATTTCCATGTATTGAAAAATTATAACGGCTTTTAAATATACAAAAAATTTAAGGCTATCTTTCTAGGTACTAGATTTCTATATGAATAGGTATATATATGCCTAGGTTTAAAGTATAAAAATTATAAATGTTTTTTGAACATACAAAAAATTTAAGGCTATTTTTCTAGGTATCTAGATTTCTATATGAATAGATATATATTTGGAACAACTGCGAGTGATCTTGTTTTTTATTTAATATTATTTATACTACTAATTGCACTGACTTGGTTTTTGGGAGGGATTGTGCCCGTTTTACCGCTTGGGGTTTATTAGCAGTTGTGCTCTCTGGTAAATGTAAAGTTTCTTCATGAGGGGCTTCTTGGGGTGTCTTTTGTTGCCATTTTGAATTGGCGGGGTATATGTATTTTACGGCGGTGTAGATTACGCACAGTATGAATAGCAAGCAGCTAAATGAGATAGATGTCGTTGTCAAAATCCGAGAATGGGTCTGAGTATGTGATTTCCCTAGTTCGATTAGCTTTGTTTGGATTTCCTCGAGTGAGTGGGTGCCACCGCGTATAATTTGATTGGTTTCATCCCCAATCAATAGTTCTAATTTTGTGGTCTTTTTACCGAGTGGAGTGAGAGAAATCTCAGGTATATTAACTTTAATTAAAGTTTCATTTATAGGGGGAAAATAAACAGGTTGACTAACACTTAATGGATGTCTTTCCTCTCCTTCGTAATACAACGTCTTTTCGCCTATTTGCATTTGGCATGGCTTGTTAATAACCGGGGACCCTTGCCCGATTAGGCCTGAAGTAGTGTATTGTTTAGGGAATATAATTTGAACATCATAAGGAGTATTGAATGAAAATAACCACGCATTAGGTCGGCTCAATTTTATAAGTATATTCCTTCGTGGTAGTTGAACTCTGAGTTTGCAATGTATGGATTCATTTAGGGGGTTGAATAGTAGTTTTATTATGCATTCCTGAGATGGAGCAGCTTTTATTATTGGAGTATTCAGACGACCCACAAACGTATTTTTCTCAATATTGTGAGTGACTCTTTTGAATAACTTCACTTGTTCGGCAGTTAAAAGTAGAAACTCTTGGGTTTTATCATGACTGCCTACGTATGCATATTCAATGTCGGGTACCGAGGAATGATTCGCTTTTATTTGGATTGGGAAGCAATGGACTTTTTGGAGTCTGAAGTTGGGTAAGTTGAAAATAGGTAATGTTACTTTAATTAGTAATTTTCCTTGTAAAAGGTGGCACTCCGTTTGTGCAGTTTGGTATAGTATAGTCAAACATTTTTGAGTATTTGGACACTTTGAGTGTGCTTTGGAGTATACCTCAATTAAGATGTTTGGAAATATTAGTAGGGGGTGAATATGGTTACTTCTGCTGGAAATGATGATGTCGAGTAACGCTTGCTGCCGGAACTCAATTTCTATCACTTGTAGTAAAAGGTTAGAGACTATATCTTGTCGTAATTGTCTCTTAATCAGGCTTTCGGTCATATTTTGTAAGTCATTGACCTGATAAGCAATCTTTTGTTGCCTATCTAAAAGTGATACTATTGGTTTCTGAATTTTTTCCAATGTGTTCTTTACTATACTTATTTGTTGCTGTTCAAGTTTGATTAGTGCCTCTTTATCCTTTTCTAGCTCGCTCAGTCGACTGTAAATTTCGTGTTCATTGCTACTGTCCATAGTTCCAAATAAGAAATGCATGGCGTTACCAATTCCATCAAAGATGGACCGAGATGTCCGGGATCGTCATAGTAACTCTTCTATTGTACTAGTCCGTTTTTTGATATTTTCCACTATGGCATGCAGGTGTGCCTGTTGGGTAGCACAAAAGTTGGAACTACCGTCCTGCGACTGATTACCGCATAGCCGGAGAGTCAGATGCTCTGTATATTCCGCTAACATCGTTTGGTTTTGCAGCTCTGTCAGGTCTATCTCTGTCAAGATATTCCAAGTGTTGTGGTACACTATTAAGTTGCCCACGTCTTCAAAGAGTATGCCGGAGTTATCCAGTTTGGTTATCGTGAATGAATTCCCTAGGCCATGCGTTGCGCTAAGTGCGAGTAGCAGGGTTAGCGTTAACATGGCTGCCATCTGGAGAAAATGTAAGAAGGATTCTGGTTGATAAATAATATCGAACGTGATTCGACTTAGTTAAAGTATGGATAAGATAATGGATGATGAACTTAACCTGTTTTAAATGATATTATCCGCTCCCCTAGTGGATTATTTATCAGCTAGAGAGGATGCACATGTAGGTAACTTGTGAAGGTATCCGTTAGACTGTCTTGAGATGGGTTAATTCTTTCCTTACTGATGTATAATACTATTCTATACTACAGCATTTCTGCGTAGAACGAGAACAATCAGAGGTATAGGCCAATGGCACGGTACCTGTTCGAGTGAATAGTAGTATGACGCAACGTTCGCTGGAGTATGGCTTCCGCCTAGGAGGCCCGGGTTTAATTCCTGGTATGGGAACCACATGCCGGACAGTAATAATAGTAATGAGACAATACGATAACAATGTCTAGAATCAGTCATAAACGACTTCAGAGAACAGTCAGGTGATAAGAAATTTCCATGAGTACTAGAACGTGTTGCAATTAGTGAAAACATTTTTACGGATTCATATTCCATGGGAGGTACTAGGAGTTTGGTCCATAGAAAGTGGAGAGAAACGATTTCTAGTTTTGGTTGTAATTGAGTACAACTGAAGCAGGCAGAAAATCGAGATGTGCTATAAGATTATTATCAGCTTGTACGGTATACTCGCCTAGTGCAGGCAAAACCTCTCAGTAGTACTGATGAGTAGGTAAGGTTTCTACTCATACGAAACGCTTTTTCTTCCCTTTTTAAGAAATAGTCCGCCCACTGCGGACAGATAATAAGGTCAATTAAATACTGGTGCCAACATTCGCAGTCCAGTGGTGGAGCTATACAAGTTTACCTTTTCCAGGTCTGGGAAAGAGTAGGATCACTTTCATGGGTTTATCCGAAGGTAGTCGTTTGTTATCCATCATAATACTTCTTACAAGAGAAGACCTTTTATTATCTAGATTAAGCGCATTCACGAAAAATTATTGATTTTTCAGTAGATATAAATGCATATATCAAAGAAGGAAAATTTGTGACCGTATCATCGCGTAATAATTTGTCATACGTGATACCTGTCTTTTATGTAGTTCGGCGAGGCAGAACCAGCTTATATCTAAGACCAAACGTGCATGACTGCCTTTATGCCTTTGACAATTCTTCTTCAAGCTGGGAATAAGATATGTATATATACCAATATATACAAATTAGGTGTATAAGTACTAACTTTCCGATTGATTTTTTTTTTTTTGATTCTTAATGCCATAAACAGAGGGTTCCAAAAAGTAACATTTTTCCGTTAATTCTTTTATTCCTCTGACTACCTCAGCGTAACACGACAAACACATACACGTGTCCACCACTTCTATTAAGTGGTATTACAAAGAGTGTTGCCTGCTTTTTTGGCAGGACTTTAAAAGTTATAATATGCATTTCTATCTGTACAAAGGCCCGGCATTTGAAAGCTGTTGTTCACTTTCACCGTTCCCGCCAGTAGAGTGCCACGGTGTAATCGACTTGCTTTTGGCTTATTTGTATTTGAAAATGAATCGGAAAGACTGTGGGATCTGTAATAGTAATCAATACATTATTTTAGTCAACTAGATGAAGGTTCGATGTCAAAGCATTGGCTACAATATATATATACGTTGGGGAACATCTTCCTTCCGGGTTTGAACTACTGGTTCTACCTTGCTCGGACTTTGTTCGTAGTGTGGTTATCAACAAAGTAATAACACTTGGTTACCGCGTCTCGCGCAGAATTGTCATAATCAAACAAGTCAACGAATGTTGTCTGTTGAAGTTAGTTTAGGTGTGGATAACGAGCGGCGTCTTCTGATAAACGCAAGGAATAGTACGTTCGTGGTATTTTACCGCGATTTGTTATTCCAGGTAAATTTGGTGTGTCCCAAGCAATTAGTGAACTTATTAGAGAATTTGAAGCTACTCTTTTCCCAAGTTAGGGGGGGGCTGATTTTCTTCTTATATAACATCATTTATGAATAAAAGTCACTGTACACAACAAGGAAGTTAGTACAATATTATAGTAAGTATAAGTTGTACTGACATATTTTGCGTTTAACCAGAAAGCACTGATTTCGTTTTAATTAAGTTTTCGGATCATCTCCGGAGTAGTGTAAAAGGTTTCAACTTTGAATCGTATTCGTGACAAAAAGGAAAATTATAAGAAGTTTAGGCCGACTGAACCCTGGCGGTTCCAAGCTTCAAACTTGTAGTCGACTAGCGTAGTAGTAATTACCGGCATTAAGGTAATTTTGTGCTCTTAAAACAGTGAGAGGTTAACAACATTGTAGTTTTGACTAATAGAAAAAATCGTGAAGATTTAAAAGCTTAAGACTATTTCCTAATAATGCATATTCATCTTTTGCATCATATGCTGAAGAGAAGTACAAAGTCAAGAAGATTCAACGGCATCAATGTTTTCTTCAAATGCAAGCTCTGACGGTTCGATTGCATTTTCTTGCTCCTGGCGGCAAAGAGGGTAGCGGAAAGAAAATGATTCGAAAATTGGGTGACCTACTGTTACTTGAAGAAAAGGTGGTTCATTTACTCATGAAGTAACATAAAATCGAGTAGTTTAGGTAAGAGAAAACGTGCACTTCTATTAGGTTAAGCTGATCGACAACTTAAGTCAGTAGGGTTAGTAAACGCAAGTCTTAGTCTGTTAATGTAAAAAATGTAATGTAAAAATTTATTCATAATATGGCTTAAGTCTGTTATTATCAACAGTGACGACTTTTATAGTGCTGTTCACAGGGCTAGATATGGCCGTTATTAAATAAGGTCCTATCCAAATTTGGTAGAGCTTATTCTTTCTATTTTCGCTTTTTAGCAAGACTTTATCTCATACATGAAAAGATATAGGGCGTATGGCTTTGTCGTAGTATGCTTTGGAGCGTTGCTTACTTGCGAGTAGATTTTTGCGGGCGGTTGCGTATGATTTTTGTAGCTTGTATCGAAGTAGATGATAATAGCTCTCTTGATAGTATACTGGCTCTGGTTCCCGTTTTAAATTTGAGGGAACGTCTGCCGTAAAACTGTATAGACAATCCATAGGAGTTAGCTTCGTACCTTCGTGTACGCTGTTGTTATATACAAACGCAGCCGTTCGCAGAAAATGGTCCCCCGTTTTGGGATTTTCGTCGACTATTGTGCGAAGATATTCTATTAACCAGGGCGATTGGGGCCCCGTTCCAGTGCACCATTTGACTGAGGGTGATATGCGGATGTTTGAAGTTTCTTTACTCGTAGTAGCTTACAGATTTTTTTGAATAACTCACTCAGAAAATTGCTTCCTAGGTCTGTCACTATCCTTTTGGGGATGCGATACCGTGTTACAATTTCATCAAAAAAAATCTGTGTCACCGTAGCTGCCTCTGCGTTCGGAATGGGATACCAGTCAACAAACTTTGTTAAGTTATCCTGAAAAGTTAAAATGTATTTATTGTTTTGATTTGTTTGTTCTAGTGGTCCCACAATATCTAAGTAGACCTTATCAAAAGGCTGTTCGGCGATATCTGTAATCACCATAGGCATTTTTATCAAAGGAGAAGCTTTCATTGTTTGACACTTGGAGCATTTCTTTACATATCTTTTTATATCTTTGCGCATATGTCGCCACCAGTATTTCCGTCTGATGCGTTTGTAGGTTTTTATCACTCCTTGGTGTCCACCAAAAGGGGAATCGTGATAATGTTTGAGTATCGTCTGTATTTCCTCTGAGCTAGTGATTACCTCTGGTTTTGTTGTCGGATTAGCATCGCTATTGTTAGGCGCTGAAGTGTTGGATATCGCCTCTGTTACTGGATTTAATTTTATTTCCGCCTCTTCAGATTGTGTATTTAACGGAGGTGTATCCGTGTCTATTAGGGCCTTTGTTTTATGGGCTCGAGTAATAGCGTAGCAATTCGCGGGATCTGATTGACTTTGTACAGCGGAATCTTCTTCAAAATCGGAATCCATTCGGTGGTGAATTATCGCTTCTATTGTTAAAGTTTGAGCAGGGCTATCTTCGTTTGTCTGTGGTGGGACAATACAGCTCCAAGTGCCTCACTACTAGCATCTGTTGTTAAATTAAAGGGTTTTGGTGAAGTCAGGATAAATAAGTAGAGGAGGTGAAATCAGTGCTAACTTGATATTTTCAAATGCCTCTTGGCATTTTTCAGTCCATGTAAATTTGTTGTCTTTACGAAGAAGATTTGTTATTGGTCGTACGATTTTTGAAAATTCAGGATTGAATTTTTTTATAATAGTTAGCGAGTCCTAAAAAGGACTGTACTTGCCTCACTGTTCGAGGAACCGGGAAGTTCTGCACGCATGCTGTCTTGCTCGGGTCTGGGAGAGCTCCCTCACTGGAACATTTGTGACCCAAATATATTACTTCCCTTTTCAGGAACTGACATTTTTCGGGCTGTAGCTTTAAATTATGTTCTCTCAAACGGTTAAATACCTTTCGAAGCTTCCGATTGTGATCTTCCAAATTTTTGCCATAGATGACTATGTCACTATAATTCAAGGTATATACGAAGCATTCCAAACCTTGTAGCCCCGTCAGAACATAATTCATCAAACGTTTTAAAGGTGGCCGGAGCTCGCTTTAAACCGAATGGCATGCGTTTGAACTCATAGTGTCCGTAGTTAGTGCTAAAAGCGGTTTTGTGCCGATCTTTTGGGTTGACAAGTACCTGATGGTAGCCACTGGCTAAGTCAAGAGTGGTGAAATAACGAGCGTGACCTAATTGGTCTAAAATTGTCTTCTATACGTGGTAATGGAAAAGCATCACCTATTGTTTTCTCGTTTAACTTGCGGAGGTCTACGACAACACGCCATTTCTTTTCTCCGTTTGGTCTTGCCTTTTTGGGGGACCACTAGAAGAGGGGAATTCCATGGACTTTTGCTTTGTTGCACTATTCCATTTTCTAGCATTTCATGAAGTTGTTCATTAATAACTTGCCTTTGCGTCTCCGGTAGTCTATACATTTTTTGATTAATTGGGGCCTGATCGTGAAGTAGAGGGTATTGAATGGGCTATAGCCCTTATGAAGGTGAGTGTGTCATCTTTTAGAAAAAACACATCATTATATTCCCAGCAGAGGTTAGTTATTGAGGCTCTCTCCCTCGGCATTTAACGTTGTCTCTAGTTCGAGTTCTTGTTCTAGTTTACTAAATCGCTGGTTATTTTCTCGAACGTGTGCTTCGTCATAGTCTGGGAATTACATGGCGTAGATGCTGCAATATTGCATCTTGGGAAGGGCTGTGCCAGCGTCTTTAAACATTTTTTGTTTGGAGGTCGAGCTCCAGTATGTTTTTGAGCTTTATTAATTATGAGACTGTTCGAACCAAATTGATTCGAATATATTTTCATAAACAGAAAACTTCTGAAAGAAAGCGTGCTGAAAACAAAGCATTAAATTTTTAGTAAAATTAAATCTAATTTGAGTTCTCTTAAGCGAAAAACATGTACACAACCCAACATAGCCATGTATTTGTCATCTTCATAGCATATTGCACAAATACAACATAAAAGTATAGCCTCATTGAGCAAATTAAATTAAAATTATTATCAAAAAAACCATTCCTGAAAAAGGGATCATATTACAAAAATATCATGCTAAAATTGAGATCTGAAAAGAAAATAAATTCAATCTAATTACAATTTTCCCAAAAATAGGTACAACATCTATCAAAAGCATGTGTTGTCATGTAACATACAATGCATGGCACAAATACAATCAGATCAAGCCGATCAATTTGCAACTCCATCATTATCATCATTACAAGTACCATCCAACGGGAATTTATTCGCAACGTGATAGAGAGAATATTTTTTGCAAATATAATTAATTTAACACAGCAGCATGTGTTCGTTGCTAGGCAATTTTATCGCTAGTACCGTAAGAGCACAGCTGCATTGCCAATTCTTGTAATCATGCGCCGCTGCTACTCTATCAGTGGTGTCGTGGGCAAGCAAGGGCTATATAAACGACAAGCTGACTGATCTCGATCTCTTTTTGTACTTGGCATCGCTTGGGGTAAGTTGGCTGTGTAGGGACTAACATTATATCGGGTATCTTTCACTTCTAACAATTAATAATTATTTCTGGTCTCGACGGAATAAACACATCTTAATTCGGGTCTCGACTGAAGTTAAGATATTTACTAACAATTATTTCTGGTATCGACGGGAATAAACACATCTTAATTCGGGTCTCGACTGAAGTAAAGATATTTACTAACAATTATTTCTGGTCTCGACGGGAATAAACACCTTAATTCGGGTCTCGACTGAAGTTAAGATACTTACTAACAATTATTTCTGGTCTCGACGGGAATAAACGCATCTTATTTCGGGTCTCGACTGAAGATAAGATAACACTTTAAGCCGGGTCTCGACTGACTTAAAGAATATTATCTCGGGTCTCGACTGAGATAATTTTTATTAACAATTATTTCTGGTCTCGACGGGAATAAACGCATCTTAATTCGGGTCTCGACTGAAGTTAAGATATTTACTAACAAATATTTCTGGTCTCGACGGGAATAAACGCATCTTATTTCGGGTCTCGACTGAAGATAAGATAACACTTTAAGCGGGTCTCGACTGACTTAAAGAATATTATCTCTCGACTGAGATGGTATCTTACTAACATTAACACTTTATTTCTGGTCTCGACGGGAATAAAGAATTGTTGTAACCAATGGTTAGAACAAAGGGTCTTAACATTAGCTTAAAGCCAACCCTCAAGCGTCAAGTTGTAGATCGGTGAGTACCAGTCACTTGTAACAAATAATATTTATTCATATATCTATTTTATTATATATTTACATATTCTACATTTCTTGTGCATATTTATCAAACATTATAATTTATCTTTATTCGATATTAATTTTACATATTTATATTTATATGTATTACTCTCTTGACGATTTTATATTGCAACTATTCTGCCAATAAGTGTTTTCAGTGTGATACAAAATTTTCTGACCCAAAACTTATATATTGAGTTTTATCCCAAACAACTTTTCTTGATAATCGTAAATTCTAAATCTGTGATAATAAGTGTTTTCTAGTGTGTGTGGATCTCTGACCTAATATCTCATTCCATAATCTGATCTTAATATAATTAGTGAGCAATCTTAAGAAATAAGTGTGAAAAGTTATTGAAAGTTAAACGTAGTGAACAGTGTATGTTTTGATAAGAGATTCGACCACTGACCTTGATCCAAATTTACCAGTGCATCCATTTCAATTTCACTAAGTTCAAATTTGCGTGTACGTTCTACTAACGGACAGTACAGAGACTCTCTTGGGTTGCATACTGTTCCGTGGACAAAGGTGCGATGTAGTAATTTTTTGTGGGTATTAATTGCAATGCAAAATCAGTTATGATCGCCTCTTGCTATTTGCATTGAGGATACCTATTAACACTGCTTTTTCCCCCCGCTGCTAGAAGGCTGTTCGCCAGAAAGACTCCTTCGTCTATCTCCTGAGATAGGCAGAGCATTTCTTCCTGTATATTCATCGGTATTTTGAACTCTATTTGGGATCGAGCAACATCGCCAGAGACGTTCGGCAAGTGTTGCACTACTTGAAAGTTACAAGGGATTTTATTTTTAAGAGTGAAATTCCCTTGGCAACTTCCCAGAGTTTTGCAGGTACTAAAAGGTGTTTGTAGTGTGCAAGTTTTTTGTGTATTTATTGAGCTAGGGACGTTGAGTGCTTGTTTCTTAACTAAGCTTACTTCAGCCCCTGTGTCTACTACTAATTGCACGTGTCCGCTTTGGCGATGTCTAAGGGGAGTTTTACGATGGGAATTCCTGATAGTGTGGATAGAGGGGACCCTTTATCAAAATTCTGCCGCTTTAAAGTCGAATCTGGGGATTTTGGTCGACTGTTTCGAGCTTCCCTGTGCCTCCCATTTTCGTTTTGGTGGCACTCGGTAATTATATGACCACGACGTCCACAGAAATCACATTTAGTTTGAATCTGGTTTATTTTTTACTTTATTTGGAACTTTGGATGGTGTACCTTGGTAACCATTATGATATCCAGGGCGATTGCGTTTACAATCGCGAATATCGTGATTATAGCTGCGACAATTTATACAGTAAGGAGCATTTTTGCGTTTTAAGCATACATCATAGGTGTGCCCTATAATCCTGCAGAAATTGCAGATGACTCGTGTCATAAGTGAGTTTTGGGGGCCATGTGAGAATTTTGGGGGGCCTCTTGAAGTTTGCTGGCCATATCGACTGGTAATTCATTTTGAACTGGGTGAGTAGCTATTGGAGGTGGAGTCCCAAGAGTACCTGTTTGGAAGTGTGGGATTGCAGGAGAGCTCTCCATGGGTAGATTAGCTAGTGAACTAGTATAAACGTTTTGTGCTTTGAGTTGATTTGGGCTCTGGAAAAGATTATTCTGTGCCCATGCGGGTAAAATGTGGACTGGTGTTTGAGTAGCGGCAACAGGTGTAAAAACCCTGGATTGCTGCAATTTTTCCATATCTAGAGCTTTTTTAATTATGTCTTCCAGTGAATTATCCTGTTGAGCCAATAGATAAGTCGTTAAGTGCCGATTGGTTGACCCAGTTTTCACAGCTGTAATTGCAAAATATTCCAACTGTGGTGTTGTAGTTCTGTAGACCTCAGCACCGTATTTTATTTCGACGGCTTGTTTGCACTGAGTTAGGAAGTGTTTTACTCTTTGAGTAAAAACTACAATTGTCCATTGGAAACTGTCGACAAGAAAATTAGTTTACTGTCTAATTCTTCGTATGTTTCTCTGGGAAGATAAGTTCTATTCAACAGGGCCTCAAGCTCATCTAAAGTTGTCCAACTGGACGAAGTAATTAGTTGATAAGCTTCCCCGTGCAGACGGGTAGGCAGAATTTGTATAAAGGCACTCTTTTCCTCTTCAGCTAGGCACTGAAGAACTTGTTTGCAACATCCCAAGAAAGGTTGCAGCTCTATGCCACGGTATGGGTTATTTTCACCCGCAAACAAAGGGACCATTTGTGCGGTCAACTTGACTACTTTCGTGTAATCTACTGGCATTGTGAGAATTTTATTTGTTTCGAGAATGCGCGGAACACTTATATTTTCACTTATTTCTTCTAAAGTGGATTGCAATAGGGAATCGCCTAACCAGTTAAAAACAATATCACTCGCGGATGCTTCGTCTATACTAATTTCACTTTGATTTAATGAGTAAGAGTGCGAAAATCCGGAAAATTGTTCGAGATCTTTTTTAAAACCTCTCAGTTTCCTTTTTAAAATTTGTTATTTTTGCTCTCCGTTGTTCTTGTGATTGCTTTATTTGCTTATCTAGACTATCACACTGATGAACGGATAGTTTTTCGGATTTCGAACTTGTTCTAATAGTTTATCTAATAAAATTGAAGACTTACTTTTCCAGTTCCTGCAAGATAGTTCCGCTGCGTAGGGAGATTCCTGGTTGATGAGCTAGTTGAGATGGTGGCTGTTTTGTTGTCTCCTGTGTTATGCAGGCTGTTTTGATGTTGCCTTGAGATGTCTCGATTTGTTCTGCTGGGTTGCCTCCTGTGAGCCGGGGCGAGTTGTCCTTAGGATCGTCCCGGCAAGGAAGATTGTTGAGCAGGTTGAACTGGCTGTGCAGCAATGTGTATTTCTTCCTCCGGGGTGCTGTTGTTGCTCATCAACACTTCGTGTAACCTGTTTAGGCCACAGGCTTGTAGATCTCGGCTGGTTGTTACTTGTTGTCCTCAGGAGAGTAGGTCCTTTGGTAAAGATAGTGCACTCAAGGCCAGACTCAGCCCCAAGATAAAGGATTTGGGTGTCTTTTCCAGCACTATCCAACCGGCTGCGCCAAAATTGTTGTGTATTCCTTCCAAAGATAAGAAGGGGAACACACTGTGGTCCTTGGCTCCTGGTTGTCCTCTCGAGTTTTCTGCAAATATAAAATACTCTTCCTTTTCGGAGAAGGTTAGCTATTTATTAAGGAATGTACCCAACGGTACCACACGAATTATCGAATTCAAAGTCCGTTTTATTTAAGAATTTCGATTACTTTATTTTTTCTAAAACTTTTATTAATACAAAAACTTTTATCAATACAAAAACTTTTATCAATACAAAAACTTTTATCAATACAAAAACTTTTATTAGAAACGCGAGAACCACCGTGATTAGTTTAATTCTTTCAACCCGCGAACTAAAAACTCCAACTCGAAACTGTTCACTCAAGACTGTGCTAAAAACTGCGCTCCTCATGTCCAGTGACGAGTATTTTAAAGAAAGGCTCAGTTGTTTCAGCCCTCTTCATTGGTCACTTGAATTGACCTATAGGAATCTTCATGTGACCCATTCCCCAAAATCAGCATGTCAGACCGGAGAAAGAATCAGCCAATCAGAATTGTTCAATTCTTTCCCACAGTCCAACATTGCTGAATCGTGAAAACGAGCCACAAAAATTCCCATGGTAATAATATATCCACTTGTTAAAATTTTCCTGGACGGCGGATTGCAACATGATCAGTATACTTGAGTGAGATAAGGCAGGGCGCATTTTTCTCACAGTTAATTATGCTGACCCATTGAAAAATGTTTAGCGCTTGAATATTTCACTCGACACCTGATCTGTTTACTTGAATGAAATAGGCATGCGCGTCTTTCTCACAGTCAATAATGTTGACTCATCGAAAATTGTTTAGCGCGTGCATATTTCATCCGAAATATCATACGTGGTTGTCACATAATTTCTTGTCGTGCAGACAGAATTATTTGGGGCATGTGCCCTTGAATATGACTACGTCCGCTTGGACATGAGAAGATGTTTTGTATATGTGCTGCTTAGATAGCCTGGCACATGTATACTTGAATCTGAGCCCTGGAATTCGTGGATGCATTTCAGACATAAATTGGCTCATGTTAATTTATGAATGCATTTTTGGACCCACTTTTAGAATTAAAGCAATTTATGGATGCATTTTGTTATGCATGCATAAATTTCTTTATCTTTGGTTGTTGGTATACAACACCGGCATTCCAAGAAAAAACGTACGTTGAGAGAAATCCAGCGGATCACTTCCAATCCAAGCAGTTTTCCGAACTTACGGATCAGCGGTGGTAAGGTCTATATCTCCTTTTCGTTCCCAAATAACTACTCCTCAGAGGAGCGGGTTCAGTGGAAGCTATGGGTTCCTGATAGTCTCACTGGGCGATTTGATAAAATTCGAGCATAGTCCTCTAATAGCAGCACACTTCGGGTTTCGCAAAAACCGTAGAGAAACTACGTCGTCAGTATTACTGGCCGAGCATGGCTTCAGCAGTACGACAGTTCATCAACGCTTGCGAAACGTGTAAATTGATCAAACCGGCAATGTGTCTTCAAGACCTTGGCAACGTATCTTCTGTGATTTTCTAGGTCCCTTATCCGCGCAGTCGAGGTGGTAATAGGTACATCTTCATTGTCCTGGTCCACTTATCTAAGTTCGTACTGTTGGAAGCAATGCCAGAGGCCACAGCCTCGCGGGTCGTCAAATTCCTGGAGCAAAAGATTTTCTTAAGGTTTAGGGTTCCGGAAATGGTATATTCAGACAATGGTAGCCAGTTCATTGCAAAAATATTGCCGCAATTGTTAGATCGTTACGGGGTGAAACACATCTTCTCACCAGCTTACTCTCCTCAGTCAAACGCTTCAGAGCGTGTTAACCAGTTGGTCCTGGCAGCGATCCGCGCCTATGTCGGCACAGAGCATCGAAATTGGGACGAACATCTAAGCGAGATTGGCTTCGCCATCCGTAATGTCGTGCATGAGTCGCCTAGATACTCGCCATATTTCTTGCTTTTTCGGTCGAGATCCGGCGAAAAGCGGTAGCTCATATCAACTTCTGCGAGATTTGAAGGCAGATTCCCATGGGGCTATTGAGTGTATACCTGTCAACCAAAAGCTTCAGCTGTTGCGCAATGAAGTAAAGTTCCATCTGACGGAGCGTATCGAATATACGCTGCTGGTTACAACTGAACTCGAGAAAGAGCTTTTGTACCTGGACAGACTGTGTATGTCCGGAATTTTGTGCAAAGTAGCGCAATTGATCGCCTTGCGGCCAAATTAACACCTAAATTCTTAAAAGCGACTGTTGTAGAACGAATCGGGCGTGTTTCGTACCGTTTGCAGAATGCCAAGGGTCTCTCAATCGGAATTTTCCATTCTCAGGATAATTAGCCTTGATCAAAGTTGATTAGCTCTCGGTAGCCCTAAGAAGGCATCCGGGAAGTTTCACTTGTGAACTACAGGTGATCGCAAGCCCTCCTCCTACTTCTTCAGTGGTGGGTGATAACCTTCTTAGCCTTTGTTACTAACCCCTTCTGGTTAGCCTTCATCTGAAGGATTTTACTTTGCTGTGTTTCTTCAATTTGCTTCCAACCAAAAGGTCCTCCGAGTGGTGGCTGGTGTGGCTGAAGTCTCAGTGGAGTGTAGTTTTTTTTTGCGTATTATCTCTAAAATATCTAGTTTAGATGGTGTCAGCCTTTGTTTACTAACTCCTTCTGGGTTAGCCTTCAACCGAAGGATTTTACTTCCTGTCCTTTCTTCCATTTTCTTCCAATTCAGGAATATCACAGCGTCATCGACTGCGGATGGAGTCTAAGCGATTTTTTTTCTATATATTGTGTATTATCTCTAAACTATCGAGTTTAGATGGTTCCAGTCTTTGTTACTAACTCCTTCTGGGTTAGCCTTCATCTGAAGGATTTTACTATCCCTCTCCTTTCTTCAATTTGCTTAGAGCTTGAACCCGCTTGCCGCATCCCGCAGGATTTCCGACATACTGATTGAGTTGATAGATGAATTCTATCTGTTACGAAGCAATTTCCTCTCTTGGAACTGCGGGGATTTCCTGGATGTTGCGACCGGATTCAGCAGCACACAGAGCGCTCAGTAGCGTCGTTTCACCGACGAAGTCGTGGTCTCGAGCCGAACATTCCCGCACCCAATAACCCGAACGCTGCACCTTTTCCTGGCCAGCTCATTGCGCAAGGCGAGTTGATAGACGACGTCTATCTATAGATCAGTCCTCCCTTGCCCAAGACGAACTGGGATCATGGTCGCAGATGCGCGGCTGCAAAGATATTATTCATAGTTCACCTCCCGAGTCGACCTTCTAGTTTCTTTTTCTTTTCTATCTTTTCTCTTCCTTCCTCGTTTTACCCGGCATGAAACTCTTTTCTCGGTGGGTCGTCCCCACGCTGTAGCGTATACCCCTTACGCTACTTTTGTTTGGTTTCTCTACGCCTGTAAAGACAAACCCCATGATTTCCCAGAGTATACAATTTAATCAAATTTAGCTATTTCCGAGAAGTAGCCCTATGCTACTTCTCCATATGAGAAAATTCCTGAAAAGTTAAAATTTATTTATTTTCAAGAAGTAGCCCTATGCTACTTGTCCATATGAGAAAATTCCTGAAAAGTTAAAATTTATTTATTTTCAAGAAGTAGCCCTATGCTACTTCTTCATATAAAAAAAAATCCTGAAAAGATAAAATTTATATATTTTCAAGAAGTAGCCCTATGCTACTTCTTCAGATTAAAAAAAATCCTGGAAAGATAAAGACATATTTATACATACCCGCATACAAGTCCAGATCTGGAAGAAACAACAACAACAGCAGAATATTTTTCAGTCGAAAAATTATAAAATGTGCAAAATTAGCACAAAATACAATTTTTCGTTTAAAACTTACCGCTAGCCACCAGCATCCAGGAGACGAAAACGGCAATTCGCCTAGCTGTAAAGCATCACGCGATACCTTCACGCAATGCATTACAGCAAGCCCGCCCGAAATTCTGAGAAATTTTTGGCACAACAAAATATTCGGTAGCAATGATTTTGCCGAAAACAATACACGCACACCCGTACATACAGCGAGCAGAACTCTCGATTGCAGCCCGAACAAACGAGAAGTGCACGTCTGTCGGTGGGAGTAAGCGAAGAACGGCTGAATGTAGGGAGACTGGATGTCGTGGGGTTAACACCAGAAATTTGAGTCATGCGCGGTTCCCTTTTGTTAAGTACCTATAGGTTTTGTGAAATTCTTTAAAAATATATTTTTTTTGGTCATTTATCGCGTGGGAAAATTTTGTGGACGAGGCCCGCGACTAACGCCGTGGAAAATCACGGACTTTTTTTTTACATATCGATTGTGCCGTGGTAAAACTTCTAGGAGTTCACGCGTGTGGCTCTATAGAACTGTTACGTTGTAAAGATTGGGAACTGTTTCGCGCGCCTATCGCTGGGGAAAATTGGCAAACAGTCTGCCCAGAAATCGCGGGAAATTAATTACCTGTGTGCGAAACTAGCAGGAACTTTCTGGAAAAGATTTTGTGAGCAGTTGAATTTCTATTTAAAAATAAATCTTACTAGTTAATTTCCTGTGTGCGAAATTAGCAGGAGCTTTCTGGAAAAGAATTTGTGAGCAGTTGAATTTCTATTTAAAAATAAATCTTACTAGTTAATTACCTGTGTGCGAAATTAGCAGGAACTTTCTGGAAAAGAATTTGTGAGCAGTTGAATTCCTATTTAAAAATAAATCTTACTAGTTACTTACCTGCGTGGGAAAATAGCAGGAACCTGCTGGAAAAGAATTTGTGTTTAGTTGAATTTCTATTCAAAAGAAATCTTATTAATTAATTACCTGCACGAGAATTCGGCAGGAACATTCCTAAAAGGAAGATTTTGTGAGTTTAGTTATAATAGCAAGAAATTTTATTAATTATTCACCTGCGTGTCGATTCAGCAGAAACATTCTGTGGAGGAAATTGTGCGAAGTTAAAATTTCATTTAAAAAGAAATTCTATTAATTAATTACATGCGTGCGGATTCGGCAGGAACATTCCCAAAAGGAAGATTTTGTTAGTTCAGTTATAATAGAAAGAAATTTTATTAATTAGTTACCTGCGCGTCGATTCAGCAGGAACATTCTGTGGAGGAAATTGTGCGAAGTTAAAATTTTAATTAAAAGAATTTTCGTTTAAGTAATTACCTGCGTGACGATTCAGGGAAAATTTTTCTAAATTTGAGATTTGATTTAAAAAGAAATTCTATTAATTAATTACATGCGTGCGGATTCAGCAGGAATATTCTGAAAAGAAAAATTGGGTGAATTTCAAGGTTTGTGTAAAGGAACTTTCATTAATTAATCACCTGCGCGACGATTCAGCAGGAAAAGTAAAGTTCAATTTTCATTTAAAAGAATTTTCTTTAATTAATTACCTGCGTGACGATTCAACAGGAACATTCCAAAAGGAAAATTGTGTAAAGTTCAAATTTTAGTTTTTTTTTGTTAAAAACAATTTTCGTTTTACTAATTACCTGCGTGACGATTCAGGGAAAATTTTTGTAAATTTGAGATTTGATTTAAAAAGAAATTCTATTAATTAATTACATGCGTGCAGATTCAGCAGGAATATTCCGAAAAGAAAAATTGGGTGAATTTTAAGGTTTGTGTAAAGGAATTTTCATTAATTAATCACCTGCGCGACGATTCAGCAGAAAAAGTATAGTTCAATTTTCATTTAAAAGAATTTTCATTAATTAATTACCTGCGTGACGATTCAGCAGGAACATTCTGAAAAGAAAAATTGTGTGAATTTCAAGGACGAAATTTTGTTAGTTAATTACCTGCGCGACGAATTCAGCAGGAATCTTTTGGAAAAGAATTTGTGCGAAGTTATATTTCTATTTAGAAAGGAAGTCTTATTAATTAATTACCTGCGCGGCGATTCTGCAGGAACCTTCTGCCAAGAAATGGTAGGAATCCCTGCATTTAAAAAGCTTCATTGGTGATTCACCTGTGTGCAAGGAAGAGTAACAGGAACATTTTACCTGGTCAAAAGCGAATTTTCTTACTTAAATTGAAGTTATATGCGTGCCAGACTGCTCAGGAGCAACTTTTAAAGGCTCGGAAGGCTATATAAGGAGAGCTGAAGGTTTTACCACGAATTGGTGTAGGTCAGGAGTAATAATGTAAGGTAAACTTTTATTTATTACTTAAGTGCCGTGACTGGACCCTTCTAGTCCGGGGTTTATTTTCTTTCTTTCTTTTCTTTTTAATTTACATTGTTTTTTTTTGTCTCATATATATATATATATACATAAATGTGTTTTACGCATAGTCTGGGGCACCTAGCTTTTCATATATGTATGTTTCTGGGGTAGATGTGAGTTCGCAGAATAGGGCTCGAGCATTTAGGCAGGTAAATCACAGACAGTTGTTTTGCTAATAGGTTAAGTTTTGTGGACTAGCGAGTTAGAATCAATTGACCTGGTCGTTGTCAACTAAGTGGTAAAGCCTTGAGTACGGGCACAAATTTATTTTTTTTTAACAAAGCGAAGTAGTAAAGCCTACGCGGACTCGTGTTCTCATTTATATTTTTTTCTTTCCTCCTTTACTTCTGGCTCACTTTAGCAGTTTTTTTTCTTTTTTTTTTCTTTTTTTTTTTTTTTGCGCTGCCAAATTATTCCTTGCATCGGATGAAATCATCGAGGATAGAGCTTCCAGGCATCAAGTTTCAACTCCTAGATAAAACAGCTAGCATCATGGTGGTGTAAGATGTAATTGGAGGCGGTGTGGGCATGGGGTGAAGCCTCTCGGGCTAAGATACTTTTGGTACTGCGACGTCTTAGCCAGGGTGGATGTGGGCGATGGGCCCGTCTACGTCCAGTCAGGACTCCATTGTCTCCGGGAGTCCACGCTCTTTCTCTCTCTCAATCTCTGCGTTTACCTGTCTCCGGGTGTTAATCACTTGTTCGGCGTTGCTGAGGTCTTCTGTTCTTCTTTTCTTTCAGCATTTAAGTACATAAATGTTCTTCTTTCCAGCCTTTCAGGTATTACCAGAAGGATATAGATCTTTTTTTCTTTTTTTTTGTCTGTCTGCCCGTCTGCAGTCACACTTATCACTTCCTTTTTATTAATGTCCGTCCGTCTGTCTGGTCAATCTTCGTGTTTGCGCACAGGTTAACAAGCATCAAGGGATGTGTGTGGCAAGAACCACCCCAAGCCGGCTGATCGCTAGCGGCATATTTGCTGTGAGGCCACCAACACTAATCCTGCGATGATTTTTGTAATAGGAGGTGTCGGATGCGGTATGTATCTACATTCAGGTACAAGTGAATGTAGGCATATCTGTCGCCTGACAAGCTCTTCGTTACAAAGTGACCTTACTTCGACTGCTTTTCTGGAATACAGCTTGTCCTTTTTGCATGATAAGGGCACAGTAAACTCTTCGGGATTTGTTTCCGTGCAAGGAAACTTGAGTGCTTTATTTGGGCCTTCAACATTACAATTGTTTTATAGGAAATCGTTTCCTAATAGGCCGTCATCGGAAAGGATTGGCAGGTTTTGTACCACCTCAAACTTGCAGGTAATTTTATTTTTCAAACTGAATTTGACCTTGCAATTTCCCAATGTCTTTCCGGTTCCAAAAGGGGTCTGTAAAGTGCATGCCTCATTGGAATTAATTATTTTGAGGTTTTTAATTGCTATTTTCTTAATAATACTAACCTCAGCGCCAGTGTCCACAACTAGTTTTGTATGGCCGTTAAGGCTTATGTCCAGTGGTAGATTCACTGTAGGGACACCGGATTCGGGCGCTTGAGGTGACCCTTTTGATTTACGTTGTGGGTTTAAAGTCGAGCCGGGAGCATCTGCGTCCGATTTTCTGACATCAGAGTTTGTAAATGACTTTTGGCGTGACTATGATGAACCTGGATTATTCACATTGCGTGAAAACTGATTTGGGTTTGTAGCTCGAGGTGATGCGAACATAGGTGTAGATGGCATTTGATAGTACGGAGCTCTATAGTAAGCTCTCACTCGTAAATCTGGGTCTACTGGAGCCATTGGAGGAGCTTGTACCAGAGGAGTCTGGACGAATGTAGCACCTTGCTGTAATTTCTCCATGTCCAGGGCTTTTTGTATGAGAGCTTCTATATCGCCTTCTCCCTGTGTGAGTAAATATTGACACAAATGTGGATTAGTTACTCCACTTTTAAGAGCATTTTTGGCGAAGTCCATTAGCTGTGTTGTCACAGCCGGGACTGCCTCAGCTCCATACTTTTGTGTCGCAGCCTCATTGCAGATCGTCAACAGCTGCCTCAACCTTGTAGCAAAAGCAGTGAGAGATTCCAATGGGTTCTGGCGTGTGGTGATCAATCTATTCACCTATTCCTGATAAGTCTCACGGGGAAGGTATGTTCTGTTCAAACGTTCCTTTACCTGATGTGAATGAAGTAGGGACGTCTGAAGCGAATAGCTGATATTCATCACCTCTTAATCTTGTGGGGAGAGCCTGAAGGAAAGCCACCTGTTCTTCATCGTCAAGACACTGCATAGTTTGTTTGCAGCAGCCGATGAAGGTTTGTAGTTCTCGTCCCAATTGTGGGCGTCTTTTCACCCTAAAATAAGGGGACGAGTTGAGCTGTGAGCTTAGCTACCTTAGCGTAGTCCACCATTGTGCGTATTCTATTGACTGGAAATTTAAATTTGGGTGGACTGAATTGGCTTGTTTCTGGACTGATTTCCGTTAAGGATTCTTCGAGCCAGTCAATCAGCAGGTCTTCGGGAGTTGGTTCAGCTACTTCACTGTCATTGTCACTATCACTATTAGCACTTTCACTTAACCTAACACTCTTATTCTTCTCTAAATCTAAATTTTCAGTACTCTCCTTATCTACTGGGGGGGGGGGGAGCCTGTAGATTCAGCAAGCCTACTTAGTTCCTTACGGAACCGAAATGTGTTTTCCTCAGTGTCTGTATTGGTGCGAGTCTATTTTCGCGGGTTTGACTCAGTTTTTTACTGAGTGAATCACACTGAGTAATGGCTAGCGTACCTGAATCTCGCGCTTTCTCGTGCAATTTTATTTTAAAAATTTATCAAGACTTACTTGTCTATTAAGACCTGGCAGAACGGTCTCGCTTCTGAGTCGAGGTCCTGGTGGCGATGACGGTGGAGGTTTAACTCCTGCAGCAGATGATGTACCTTCAGCGGGGTGCTGTGTATTGGCACCTGGGGTTGATCTCGCGGCGGCTAAAGATGGAGAGTTTTCCCTCGCTGCTGCGTCTGTTTCCTGCTGAGGTAGAGCAGGATTGTCGGCTGGTATATGATGCGCTGTTTCGTCAAAGGGGGGCTCCTTGCCTGCTTAAGTCCCTTTGCTGTGATTGAGAGGGGGGTTTCTTTAACCGTCTTCGAGTTCCCTCTGAATCCTTGGTCGGTTGCTTTTGGCTTACTTTTGCAGCTGGGGGGGGGCCTTTTGGCCGTCTTAACTTCCCCTGGATCTAGTTGAAAAGGGGGCTTATGAGCCGTCTTCGATTTCCTCTTCAACTCCGGATCGTTGACTGCTAGCGTTTGGTCGTCTGCTTGGCTGAAACTTCAGGCTGCTTATCGAGCTGTGTCCTGGTTTACTTAAGTATTCGTCCTTTTGGGTGGTTTTTTGATGTTTGGCCACTTCCTTCTTTGGACTTTTTGATCGTATCCCTCGGTAGTGACTGTGCACTAATTGGGGTGAACGCTTGCCCGCCTGGAGCAGAGGCGCCTAGAGATGGTATCTACCCGAGTGTTGGGGGTGACTTGGCCTGAGTGGCTTCGTCAAGGGAACCCCTTAGGTTCGCAGGATAGCGGATTTTAAAGCTCTTATGCCTTTCTATTTTGACTTTTAGAAAGCAGGCTTCCACTATCCTACCGGCTGCGCCAATTTTGTTATGTATTTATCGGGGTTGTTACAACGATTTACCACTGTCGTGGCTTAATTTCAATATCCAAACACTTTCGGGCGTACTTATTGTATTCACTACATCTTATTCGCACCTTTGGTTCTCGGTGAGAGCTAATCACTCACTCTAGAGGGGTTTCCTATCACTGACCCAGGGAGGGAATACAAACAAATTAACAGGCGATGCTCTCCGTTACTCGTATTTTATTTTACAGCACTTTTTACAAACAACTTTCTCTGTATAATTCTATTATTTTAATACTACTGTACACGGAACTAAGTTTTCCAATCAAACCGCCAACCGAAACAACACCGTGCCGTAATTAACCGAGACTCAAACTTTTGTCGTTTAACAAGCTTATCTCGGATCGCACTTTGTCACAATTATTTTTATCCAATCACCTGGGATCAAGAAATCTTTTCGCGACGACCTTTTTAAAGATCAATTCCAGAAATCCGACTGTCGCAACTGGTTACTTTTAGTTTTAAAACTCGACTGCGTCGAGGCTTAGATTTTTCAATCGTAAGTCTCTTCGTTCGGGATAGCAAAATGCTTAATTAGCATTTCTATCCTGAGAAAATTATTTTACGCTGGGCATGTTTAAACATGCCCAGAATTATCGCGACGGACGATAGTTGAAATTGAAAATTGATATTTTCGTAAATCCAACCATCGTCTTGCTATCGTGCATACATTGTTGCGATAACAATATATGCAGCTCGCGACAATTTGCTGATAAGAGCTTTTTTCGGTGAAGACTTGATCGTTTCAGTCTTCACCGACGTAAAATTTTCATGCGCCCGATATTTATGTATGTATGTATGTACATACATATCGTATATACGACAAATCTTACTGAAGGTAAGATTTATCGTGGGGCTATTTTTCTATCGAAACGATTTGGGTTGAAATTTAAAACTTTTATTTTTCCTAAGTCGTTTTGTGGGAAAATATTTTTATTTGTTGCAAAGGAATTTGAAGAAATTGCTGATGGCAATTTCTTCGCCTTGTGGAGATAAGCCAACCATGTTTTAAGCATGATTAACTTATTTCCATTTATGAATATTTTCAATGGTTTTTTTAAAAATGATAATTATTAATTATAATTATCGTTTTTAACCCATTTTAGGTATACAACACGATGTTGTAAGATATGTAAGGAAATGTAAACTTTGTCAAGTAAACCATGTATCCAGAAAACCTAAGATTCCTATGAAAATCTCAAGCATAAGCTCAAAACCTTTTGAAAGAGTGTACCTAGATGTTGTAGGACCTCTCCCAATTTCCTATTCTGGAAATAAATACATCCTTACATTTCAAGACGACCTTTCCAAGTTCTCTGAGGCTATTCCCATAGTCATCACTGAATCTAAGACGTTAGCGGAAGCCTTCACGACAACAATAGTTTGTCTACATGGCATTCCAGAAAGTATCCTAACAGATCAGGGATCTAACCTCATAGGCGTCATATTCGCCGAGGTATCTAAACTGCTAAAGATAAAAAGGGTCAAAACTACTCCATATCACCCGCAAACAAATGGTGCATTGGAGAGAAGTCATAGAACTTTAGCAGAATACCTCAGATCTTATGTAGCGAAAGATCCTCAAGACTGGGATACATGGATTCCATATGCCATGTTTGTCCACAATACCACACTTCACTCGAGTACAAATTATACTCCCCGCGAACTCCTGTACGGAGTTAAAAGCACGTCTAGAACACATCTATAAAATTGCGAAAGACATAGCCATGGCCAACAAAGAGAAATCAAAACTCCAGTACGATAAAAATTCTACCCCGAAAACCGTCAATATTCGGGACAAAGTCTTGTTAAAAAGCAGAGTGAGAGATAACAAATTCTCACCACTCTGGACACGTCCATATGTGATTGTAGAAATCAATTCCCCTGAGAACTTCACGGTGAAAATAAATAATAAATATAAAAGAATTTATAACAATGACTTAAAACTTTTCTCGGACTAATACTAAATTTCATACACTACAAAATCATCGCAAATTAATAAAACAATATAATCTTCCAGGTCCTCAAAATGATGCAAACGGCATTTCCCCTAATCTGCATCCCATTCATCTCAGGCTCGGGGATAGAAATAAATCAAATAAATTCCAGCACAGGCATTTATTTCGAGGAAATCGGCAGAGCCAATTTCTACACAAACGAATGGAAAATCGTAACCTACTACGATTTAGAAAACTTTAAAGCAGAGTTCAGGAACATCAAATTCAACTCGCACCAAATTACAGCTACGTGTCAAAAACTGGACGGAAATTCAGCAATGGCGCATACTTGTAACGGTACGTTACTACAGATAAAACTTATTATAGCAAATACAGAAATCAAAACTATGCTCCTAGTAACTCAAAGTAGGAAACAAAGAACTTTATTCAAAGCTCTTTTCGGCACATTAGATGAAGATGATGCCAAGTTGTATGATGAACGTATTCACAACCTCACTTTAAACCGAAACTGCCTCCTCTCCCTTATGAAAAGCCAGACCGCTATAATCGAAGCAACAGCTCAAATATTCAATAAAACTAAGGCCGCAATTGAAAAGGAATTCCTCAATATGCATAAAAAACTAATTTCAATACAAATATCTACATCGTTAATGGAAAATAGAACACTGGATAATAAAATATACATTGAAATAGAATCATTATTCTCCCTTGTTTCATTAATGGCATTCCGATATTAAAATACACAGTCAGAATTAATTGATCCTTTAACTGATTCCAAACATGGAAAATTTCACCCTACACTAATCTCGCCTAACAAAATTGAAGAGATTTTATCAAAGATTAGACAAGAATTACCAAATTCTATGATGCTGCCCATAAATCACAGAGACAATTTATTTTCACAAATCTACAAATTAAGCACAATATCTGCAAATATTTTTAACAACAAAATAATTATAGAACTTCGAATCCCACTTCCTTTTAAAGAACTTTACCAAATTTTCAAAGCAATGCCATTACCGACAACCCTAAACAGTTCATTTATATTATTGAACCATTAAAGGAATATAAATTAATTGATTACAATCGTGATCATTACATCGAATTAACTCTACAGGAAATCCACAATTGCGCAACGTTGGACCATACACACTTTTATTGCAAAATTTCATCACCCATCTTAAATACAAACAATAGAGTAAATCAATGTGAATTCAATTTAATAAAAAAGGAACCTATTACATCAAAATGTAAAATTTTGACTTTAAAACAGAACAACTATATGACACAATTATCGCAGCAAAATGCATGGCTTTTCTCCCTTAAAAGACCCTTCCATATAGATATCGTTTGTGAAGATTCAATTAGTTCGGAAACCCTGCAGGAAACAGGGAATTCATCTTGCACGGACATAACGTAAAAATATCAAAATTTAACTCCCATTTCATCCCAATAACAAACATTTCCAACATAATCGAAAATATGACGCTTCCCTCTATGGAAACGTACAGAAGAACAAATCCTTTAAATATTACGAACAACATGGACGTCGATGAAATTTTAAAATCCATTCATCTTCAAGAAGAACGGGAAGCAAATCCACTAAACCCAATTAATAAGCATCATATCCATCACTATGCTCTATCATATTTAACAATAGCATTAGTTATTGCTATTGTAATCACCTACGTGTACATGAAATACAAATCAAAAGCCCGCAAAGGTTAAAATATACCTCTTGAACCGGAACATATACTTGCAGATGTGCCCACACCGGCACCAAGAAGGTCTAACTTCATCATAACCCCTGCTCCCAACAGAAGAACTGCAGATAGTTCTTCCAATTAATTCTAGTATATTTAAATATATATTCTGCGTATTAGCATATATCCCGTGGACTCATGCTTCCAATCGGAAAGTACAAGATACCCAAACTATAACGAACAAAGACTAACAATAACCTTTACCAAACCATAATTCTTTAACACCTTTCCCTTCCAAAGATCAAATAGAGAACCATAATCAAAAATCTTTAAAACACAGTGAAAGAGATATAATTATGAAATATTCATAATACAATAATACTGTATAGTAAAAACAAGAGATATATAAATACATATTAAAAGACTGTTTTTCGTTTCTGATAGAAATGAATCGATAAATATAAATCAAAAGATGATAAATGTAGATAAAATTTAAAAAAATTACCAAACATGTACTATACTAGTTTAGAAGACATAAAATATGATAAGAAAAAAGAGAAAAAACAAATATTGTGGCTAATTTATGGTAATTATATTGAAAGATATGTTTTTTTAATATCATACAAATTATTATTATTATGTATAGGTACATAATATAAAGACTAGCATAACTATGAAAATGTAAATTTCCATACATAACCTTCTTTATTGTACATAGAATTATTAATTTTTCCCTTCGAACAAATAAAATTGTATAAAACAAACCCATTTACCAACTACATAGTTACATATAAATATCAAACAGTAATAAAGAAATAACAATTTTATATAAATAGACAAAGAATGAACAGATAAATAGAACAAATGTACGTAGCTATATTACCAATCCTATGACCAATCATAGGTTTAATTATAATTTTGGTATTATCCGTTTCCTATTACAAGCTTAGAAGCAATAAAAGTAACATATAATAAGGAGTAACATATAATAAGAGTACTTCAATTGAATTCTAATTATGCTAGAAGCAAATTTACTTTATAACCACAAAAAAGCGTTATAATGCTTCTCATGTGCACGCAAGTAGTTATACTTGTCTAGATTACCTATAAAAAAATTTAAAAAACACTCTTCGCAATTGTTGCTACTAGAAAAAGAAAGTTTTCCTCTTAAAAAGAATAAAACTTTCTTTTCCTCAGGGGGGAGGGATGTTGTAACCCAGGTGCCTATACCCCGAATCAAAATCAGAAGGTCATCACATCAATATATTGTCCTATACAATATATTGATGTATCAGAAATAACCCTGAAAAGTAAAATTTATTTAACTAAAAAGTTCATTTACATTTCATTTGCATTTAAAAATGCATTTACGTACTGCAACAAAATGCAATTTAGCATAAATTGCATTTTGTTATCAGTCATACATTCCGTTTACACGGCATGTATACGTACCTACATGCAGTACTATGTACATACATACATACAATTATTCCCGTCGGTCGACTTAAAAATATTATTTCGACAAGACACAAGTGCATATCAGATTTCATGCATATGCACTGTGTCTAAGCTTTTTGTACTTTCCCATGTACGATTTTTCACGTCGAGGGAAAGTAATAGGAAGAATAGCAAAGCTTTCATGGGCACCTGGGGCCGGCGATGTTATATACCTAAAATAAGGAAAATTTCCATAAAAAACCTGAAAAAAGGGCAAGAAAATGAAAATCATATTCATTAATTTTTTCACCTAAGCTAACCATGCTTAAAACATGGTTGGCTTATCTCTTAAACCTATGAAGAAAATTGCATCAGCAATTTTCTTCACATTCCATATAATTTATAAAATTTTTCTCATAAAACAACTTGGGAAAAACAAAAGTTTCAGTTTACAACCCAAGTCGTTTTACTTAAAAATTTCCACGACAAATTTTGCTGAAGGCAAAATTTCAATAATTTAATTAAAAAATAAATTAAAAAGCAAATCGTACCTTCAGTACTATTTGCCGCGAAAAAATTCAACATGCATGTACATACGTACATACATATTACGACAAAAACTTTCCTAATAAGAAACGCACGCCACACAAATGCATTGCATGTATATGCGCGTCGCGATTGTCAAACGACGGGACGGTGGCTGATGTTTTCAAAAGTGTAAGATTACATTTTTAAGGCCATTTGTCCAACGCGAATAATTCTGGACATGTTTGAACAAGTCCAGAATTAAAATCGTAGAATTTTCTCAGGATAAGAAAATGCAATTTAGCATTTTCGATCCTGAACAACGGCTCTTGATCACGATGAATGTGATCAAGAGTTGAGTTGATTTTGAAAATTGGTCGGAGTCGATTCGAGGTGATTAATTCAAGGCATAGAGAATAAGTTCGGTCGGCGGTTGATTGAATTGTTAAATAATCGGAGAAAATTATAAAGTGTCGTATAGGCTTATAGAATAAGTTCGGCCGGCGGTTGATTGAATTTTTAAATAACCGAAGAAAATTATATGGTGTCAAATAGGCTTAATAGAATAAGTGAACAAAAAACAAAACGTGTTCATAGCAAATAAGGAAAGTTTTAGTGTCAATAAAGAAGGTAAAAAAGAAAATAAAGTGTTGTGATTCCTTCATGAAAACAAAAAGCCCCGAACAGTGGAGTGATAGAGAATATCACAGTGAGTACACCCCTATATTTATAACAGCGAGCCTGATCCTCAGGGAGTTCTTGTGCAACCACCAAACCGTGATTAGACGTGGATTGTTCTCCTCCGTATATTGCGATACTGAATCCTGCTATAAAAGTGAAAAATCTAATTATCTTGAATTATAAAGTTATTTTTCATAAATCTACTAATTGCGATACTGATTCCTGTATAAAAAAGTAAAATCTAATTATCTTGAATTAGAAAGTTATTTTTCATAAATCTACTAATTGCGATACTGATTCCTGTATAAAAGTGTAAAATCTAATTATTTTTGGATTCGATAAAATTTTGTAAATCAATTCTGATTCCGATTAAGAATAAGTTTTATAAAACTATTGTTTTCAATAAAGAATAAAGTGGACGTTGATTTCTGTCTAAAAGTGTAAAACCTAATTATTTCTAAATTTCTTATCATTTTATAAATCACTACTGGCTTCGATAAAGGATATCTGCTAAATACAATCCTAAAAGTAAACACATGAAGAAAATTCAAGATGGTGGTTGTAATGTCAATAAAATTTACGAGTTTCACTATTTGAACTGTGTCTGAACTAGGGTTGCTCTCTCCTTTGGAGAACGGAGCGAAATACCATAACACTACCCCACACCACACACTCATCCATTCTACGTCTACACATTCGGTCACTAAATCCTCTAAATAACTGATTACTTAGACCATTACAACTGATCAATTAGACCATTACAACCGATCACTTAGACCCATCTACATATTCGATCACTGAGACCTCTAAATAATTGCTCACTTAGACCGTAACTATAACACACAGCCACACAAACAATCAACCACACAACTATAATACAATAGGGGTTCAGTACTATAGATTGACTATGCTACTCTACTTAGTATTATTAAACCTAAAAGACTATACTATCCACTCACACATTCGTTCACTAAGGGTTTAGTGCATTCGATCACCGAGACCCTCTACTCTTGCTCTTGGGCAACATCCATCCTTTCGATCACTGAAACCTTATTGGATCACTCACTTTAGACCACCATTCAGTCACTTAGGCCATAACACTTGCAGCCACACAAAGCCAATCATACCACTATAGCAAATCATCAGGCTAACTACAATTAAGAATCAAAATTATAGATTACACTAACTATACTACTTCTTAGTTATATTAAGCTTAACGAAATATGAATCCACTCACAAACTTTTCGATTTTTAACTTGTATCCACTTTTATTTTTTCAGCTAAATATGCGTGCACGCGGGAGAACTGTCTGACGACTAAAATGCACAGTCTCAGTTTCCTTATTTTCACCTTGATACCTTTTAGCCTGTTCTGAGAATAATTTCCAGAAACTCAAATTAACAGGGGCAAAGATAATTACTTTTACAAGCAGCCTCTCACGGGTGCCGACCTATACAGATTGTAGCGCATCAAACATTTCATAGATGTACATACAAAGAAAGAAAGAAAAACAAGCATAAGCAAGCATTCAAGTTCAATAATTTCATTCATTATGATTCACACAAATTTTCGTCCATAAATTGAACAATGTGAACTTCGTGAACTTGCAAAGGCATTGCACTTCAGTGCAGCACACGTCAGTTTGCTGACACCACATTTCACACCATTCATGCATTGCAATGACCGCAATGAACCCGAATGCTTGAAAAGTTTGGAATGTGCATTCCGGCGAATTCTTGGATGGATTTGTGAATTGTTGATTCCGCTACTCCAGGTCAATAATCTATATTGCAATGTATTGCAATGAATTAATAATTTAGTAGATTTATACCTTAGGTAGGGATAGCGAATAATCATATAAATAAGTTGATTCAAATAAAGAGAAGATCAGAACGTTTCAGAAAGGAAAAAGTCTTTTAGTATCAATTCCTCTCTCTAGTAACTTCGCCAGTCTTTGACGTCATACATTGTGCTAATATCGGCTGAGCATTCTGGCCTGCACTACACTAATAAATTCGGTTGAGCAATCTCGGCTGAAGATAGGGCAGTCTATGACGCCTTCACATATTACCATCGGCTGAGCAATCTCGCCTGCAGATAGGACAGTCTCTGATGCTTTCACATATTAACATCGGCTGATATTTCTCGCCTGAAGCTATAGGCAGCAGTTACCTTACGAACATACGTTGGACGACGGTTAGGTCAAGGCAGCCATCCAGAAGCATAAGTATATCCACTACGTGGCGCTGTGAAATAACCATAGTAGTTACGCTATGCCGGTTCTCCGACACATTTTCCATACAAAAAGTGCAACGTAGATTCCAAATATTTTGGTGCCTCTAGACCGGGGTTCTGGGCCACTGAGGGGGATTCCGTCTAGTGGCCTACGTCACAGGGATTGCTTAGGGAATTCCTTTCCTACCATTTGGCTGACCAGGAGATGGCGTGATCTGGTCGGCTGGTCCCACTTCAGCTGATTAAGCTCCGTCTTAGCTGATTTTTAATAAAATAATGTTGTCACTTTGCTGGAATCGAACCGGATGTGGATGTTCTTTAAAGTTGCTATATATGGGTAGAGTTCTGGACCAGAGTTTTTTATCTAGAACTCTCGGCGCCACCACCGCTAGGTGTTTTGAGTGTATACTAAATCTCAGAAGAGATTTTCATGTCGCTCCATCCTGTGTTTCGTAAGCCTAACTGGAACTGTGGTGAAGAAACGCTCTTTCTCTAGGATGAATACGTTTGTTGATAAATCGTTCTGGCCTTCAAATTGTTTTATCTGCTAAAGTGTCATGGGAAATGTTATTTCAATTAAATTAAGTACAGTTGAATAATGTGCGTATGATGAGGTCCTAGCGGAGTTACTATTTGCTGCCGCAGGATATAGCGCTGATGTTACGGCTCATGTGAAGCATGTTTCATCATTATTTTGTACATTGATTCAATTCCCTTTGGTAGGGGTATATACGAAGATCCTCGAAGCTGCTCAAACTTGTTGATGTGTACTGCTAGATGTATTATTGAGTGCAGTGCCCAGCCACTGTCTTTTTCCTGGAATTCTTCCAGCTGAGTGTGTATTGGATCCAAAATGTTTGATTTAAACCACTCTTCTAAGTTATCACCTGCACTAATTGGAGCAGCTCTCGCTTGGAAGTATTTAATGTCTTGTAGAATTTCATTGTCACCAGTTTCTTTACCAAATTCACCGCAAAACGTTGTAGAAACTTTAATATTAAAATAATGTTTTAAGGTATTTTTAACACGACGCGTAAATAATGTGGTAGCGTCTTGCATAAATTTGCAATAACACCTTGTCGAATTCTGTCTGCGAACGCTGTCTTTATTTCCTCCCACTTTACAAAATCACGTCTTCTTACGCGAGTAATTACTGCACCTCGACGGGGAGTTCTCAATAGTGCTCTCAATGCTTTAATTTGCTCGATGCAGCTCTCAAAATGTCGTTTCCTAGCACTCTTATTGCATTTCCCAAATGCAACTTGAAATTTAAGTATGTTTCTATTACACTTTTGAACAATATAGTCTTTATTCACTGAATTTTTTAAACACTCCATCACATCTTTTCGCAAATTTTCAATTATTGAAAAACTTTTATTTACTAATACCGAAGACATTTTTAATTTTTTTATATTGGACACTAACACTGAGACTTACTGAAACTGAATGATGGCTCCTAGTGGTTTACTTGCGCTTTTTATAGGAACACCTCGCTGTTTCTTTATACGAATTTGTTTACAGGAAGTGAAGTGGTATCAAATTACGTGAGGATGGCTCATTCGATTAAATTTGTTTACAAAGGAGTGCATGACTCATTCAGCTTAAATGCGAATTTGTAAACAGGAAGTTTACACGGGTGTGTATGAACCATTCAGCTTAAATGCGAATTTAATTTGTTTACAGCGGCGATATCAAATTACATCATAAACAGGGGAAGCATGCCTAATGTTTGGCAAACATTTAATATTTGATACCCAGAATCCCACTGCCCCAGAACTCCCATAGAAAGTGATCCACAACTTCTAATATCTACAAATTCCTCGCTAAGAAATCTTCAAGTAAGAAAACAGCAAATCCAAGATCCCGTCATGCTGATATCTAAAACCCCCACCCACCACCTAGAATCAATTGGCATGAACAAAAATAACTTGAATTATTAATACGCTAATATCTCGAAAAACAAGGCCCGTAGAGGAGTTCTGATGAAAATTTCATTACCCCCCTCCCTATCCTTATTATCCACCCACCCACCATCTAGAATCCATAATATCCTACTATTAACTTTAATTATTACTAATATTAATTCAAAACCAGGCGCAACCCTTGAAAACAACAAAAGCCTACATTTTGGGCGCACCACACATCTGTCGTGACCCAATATTCAATTGGAGGAATTGTGACATCACGACTCGCGCTAGCAGCAAGTGTACAAATAATTAAACGATTTGCAATAACTAAGCATTTTACTTCGCACAGTAAAATGCCTGGCGATTGCGAATTGTTTACTTGTAAACTGTCGCATCCACTGTTGTATGTAACTGGGCATTGAGTCATGCTTAAGTAATTCACTTCGCTTAGTGAAATACTCAGCTGGGCTCACTGTTTGTTTACATGCAGTATTGGGGGCTCCAGCTGTCGGAAGTGATTAACGTAATACTTTGTAATTATGATTGCAAGGTATTGCGCTGGTCACTGGGTCATAGTCGCTTCCGCCTAGTTGAATGGAGGTGAACACGGTCGGTTGGGTAGATCGGTTTGTTCAGTTAGAAGTTGGAGTTTATTGAAGATAGCGGTTCGGTGTTAGGTTTCAATCGCGATAGTCGCAGTAACAATTTGGGAGTTAGGTTTAGAGTTTTAATATGGGACACGACACATCCAAGAAAACCGTAGCATTTTGCTGCTGCGTGTGGGCACAAGTGTAGCAAAAAACTTCACACATCCAAAAAAATCGTAGCATGCTGGTACGTGTGGGCACAGAAAACCGTAGCATGCTGCAACTTGCGGGAAAAAGTGAAGCAAAAACTTCCCAAACCGTAGCTTGCTGCTACGTGTGGGGCAAAAGGGAAACAAAAAACTTCACACATAAAAGAGAACCGTACCACATATCTAAGAAAGCGGTAGTACCGGAGCATGCTGGTGGTATCGGCACATGCCGTTAGGGTGCAGTCAAGACCAAATGACACATCCAAGACTAAGCAAGTCAAGACTCAATGGTGTATCCCAGACATAAGCCAGTCAAAATTCAATGGTGCATTCAAGACGTCAACCGGTAAGCCAAGACCCAATGGTGCAGCCAAGACAAAAACCAGTACAGTCAAGACACACACGCACATTTAGTATGCATTCAAACCACCTAGCTAGCGATGGTGGCGCCGAGAGTTCTAGATAAAAAACTCTGGTCCAGAACTCTACCCGTATGTAGCAACTTTAAAGAACATCCACGGAACACCACCATGGCCTCATGGTAGATCGTCTCGGATTTTACGAAACCAAGCGTTCTTGGTTCGATTCCAGCAAAGTGCCAACATTATTTTATTAAAAATCAGCTAAGACAGAGCTTAATCAACTGACGTGGGACCAGCCGACCAGATAACGTCATCTCCTGGTCAGCCAGACAGTAGGAAAGGAATTCCCCAAGCAGGCCCTGTGACGCAGGCCACTAGACGGAATCACCCTCAGTGGCCCAGAACCCTGGTCTAGATGCACCAAAATAGTTGGAATCTACCTTGCACTTTTTGTATGGAAAAAGTGTCGCAGAACCGGCATAGCGTAACTACTAGCCATTACATGCCGAGCCTGCACCACGGACCAGGAAAAAGCAGAACCAAGAAGAATTACAGCAACAAATAATTAGAAATACAGACGCAGGCCCAAAACTAATCACAATAGAAGAGTTTAGAGCCAGGAAAACACAGAGACCACAGTCAGAAATAATCAGACAACTCCCACAACGACCAAAAAGGACAAGGGCAGGAAAAGCTGTGAAGCACAGGAAGGAAATAGCAAATTTATACCGGTTGGCAAATTTGTCAATAACCAAGAAGGAGAAGCACTCTTTACTCGAGACCTTCAACAAGAAAAAACAGGAATTCCGAAGAAGCGATTTGATCAAAGGAGTCAAAACCAACGAATATCGTGGTAAACAACGCAGCAGCAGCAACGACGACAAACCTCTTCGTCAGCACAGCACCTTTGAGGACCACATATTTGACATCAAATACCTACTCATTACCATAATCTTAATTACTATGTAGTAACCATAATTTATAATTACATGAAAAAAAAATCGATAATTAATAAAAAGGTCAACCAAATAATACAAGTATAAAATGATATGTATATGCAAATAAAATAAATATTAATTACATAAAATAAATAAATAGAATCCATGATATGACGTAGTTTTATAATGAAAAAACTAACAAATATACTAAAGGAACTAGAAAAAATATTAGAACATTTTAAAAAGACTCCATACAGAGAATATAGTGTAAAAAATCTGTTAACAAAAAAAAAACAGATGAATTAAAAGCTGAATTCAGAGAGAGATACAGTGAACTGTCAAAAGAAGGCAAACAGATAAGTCAGCCAATAATAGATAAATTTCAGGTAACATACGACCAAGTAGCAGCACTCATCAAGAACAAAACAGAGGAAGTCATAATAGAAGAAGACGACAACGACGAGACAGACACAAATAGTGATTGAAGAAGTAAAACTCCCAAGAACTTTGAAAGTGCTAAATTCAGCAACATGGCTTTGTTTGACACGACAACAACGATCAAAATCGTAACTGAGTTTGATGGAGATCCGAAAATTCTCACAAACTTCATAAACTTAATAGAATTCCTTCACGATTCTATAGAGAGGCCAGAGGAAAATAAAAAGTTAATTAACTTTGTGATTAAGACAAGAATTTCACAAAAAGTACGGAACAAAATCTGCAACGAACCAACACCAACAACACTGTTAGAACTTCGGACACTATTCCACAGGATATTCAAATCTAATAAAAATCCTCTTAAGATTCAAAGTGAGTTAGCTAAAAGCTACCAAGGCGAAAGACAAGTACAAGACTTCGCAAACAAGGTCGAATCACTGGCAGCAGAACTAAACAACATTCAGATAATCGAACAAGGAGAGGAGAACCGGCAAATAATTCCTAAACTGAACGATCAGTTAGCACTAAGTGCTTTTAAGTCAGGCTTAACAGGACCATTTAGATCCACAGTATTTGCCGCACAACCCAAAACATTATCATCCGCTGTACAGCTGGCAACAGAGATTGACGCTGATAACAGACAATCAGGAAACATCCTAAGATTCTCTTCACACCCAGCGCGATTCACAAACTACAATCGCAACCAAAGCTTTCACTCAAACATCAACAGAAGAGGACATACCTTTCAAGTTAACAGAAATTCACGAGGGAACCTATACAACACGAATTACCAAAATCAATCAAGAAGGAACATCTACAACCCATCAAGACAAAGCCACAATCAAAATACAATACAATTTAACAATGCACGCACACACACACAATAGAACAAATAGAATTCCAGAAACACGGAATCATAACTGTCCATATAGACGAATAAATGTGTTGAATTCGGGAAACGGAAAAGGAGTCCCCGAAACACAAATTTCATGGGACAATGAATATTAAACCCATAATGTATGAAGATACATAAATTCACGGTGTAGAACCTGACCAACTATGTAAATATAAAAGGCGATGCAACATCAAGGAATGCATCATGGTTTATAGACACGGGAGCAGATATAGCGATAATTACGAAAACTATCTTAATAAACTACTTAGAACTAAGAAAAGAATCCTGCAGAATAACAAGAGTAAAAGATGGTGTAATCGAAACAGTAGGAACAATAAACATGAAATTTAAGATCGAAGGAGATCTAATAGAGCACAAACTGCATGTCGTAGAAGACAACTTTCCAATATCAACTGATGGATTGATTGGACTAGACTTCTTGACCAAGTTCGGATGCAAATTGGACTACGAACAATTCATTTTAACAATTTGCACAGAAATGAATAACATCGAGATACCGATCATGACTAAGATCCCATCAGTAAAAACTATCACAATTCCAGCAAGATCGCAAATGTATCAAGCGATGGATATTAAAGTAAAAGAAGACAGCATAGTTTTGAGCCAAGAACTCCAGGATGGAATTTTTATTGCAAATGCCATAATACCAACAAAAGGAATCGTTCATGTCAAACTACTCATTACACTAGAGCAGGATATCAGTATCAATCTACCGCAACTTAGAATTGTGCCTCTCACAGAATACCTCTTCATAAGGAAGGTGAAACCAAAGAATAACGATAAAGAAAAACGTTTCGAAAAACTAAAAGAGGAATTAAACATAAATAACCTAGACGAAAAGCAAATGACTCGCTGTTCGAAATATGCCGAAACTATTCAGATATATTCCACACTAACAATGAATATGTTGACACACTAACAATGAATAACTTCTACACACAAAAGATAAGTATGGCAGATCATAATCCAATCTACATAAAGAAGTACCGCTTGCCACAGGTGCAAAGCGATGAAATAAATAAACAGGTAAATCAGCTACTGGAAGAAGATGTTATAGAACCCTCAAAGAGCCCATACAACGCCCCTTTACTAGTAGTTCCAAAAAAAGGAACTAAAGATGAAAATAAACGGAGGATGGTAGTCGATTTTCGACAAAAAAACAAAAAGATAATGGATGAAAAATTCCCATTAACCAGACTCGAAGATATCCTAGACAATCTGGGGAGAGCAAAATATTTCTCAACCTTAGACCTAACAAGTTCTTTTCACCAGATCGGATTGCACCCACATTCACGACCAACAAAGGTCACTACCAATTCAAAAGACTACCTTTTGGATTAAAGATATCCACTAACAGCTTCCAAAGAATGCTTACAGTAGCTCTAGCAGGTTTAGATGCCGAGACCGAGACCGAGACGACATAATTTTTTGGATGCAGCTTGCAGCACCACAACAGAAACCTATGCCAAAATTTTAGACCGATTGCGTCAATATAACCTTAAGTTAAACCAACAAAAATGCAACTTCTTGCAAACAGAAGTGATTTACTTAGGCCACCTAATCACCAACATGGGAGTAAAAACAGACCCCACCAAATTCGATACGGTGACCAATTATCCAAAACCCACAAATGCAGATGAAGCAAAAAGATTTACGGCCTTCTGTAACTACCACAGAAGATTCGTACCCAATTTTGCATCCATAGCCAAACCCTTAGATCTTTTAGCTCGCAAGGCACACCCTTCAACTGGACAGAGGAATGTCAAAAAGCTTTTGACACCTTGAAACAGAAACTAACCAACCCACCGATATTACAATATCCGGACTTTTCAAAACAATTTGTCTTAACCATAGACGCATCAAATTTTGCTTTAGGCGCAATTTTGTCTCAAGGAGAGATAGGCAAAGGCCTACCTATTTCCTACGCAAGCAGAACTCTAGATAAACATGAATTGAAGAAACCAATTGTAGAACAGGAACTTCTAGGAATCCACTGCGCAATAAAACACTCCAGACCATACCATTATGGAAGAAAATTCACAGTCGTGACTGATCACAGACCTCTAGTAAGTTTGTTTACACACAAAGATCCATGATCAAAGATGAGAAGAATCCGTTTAGAACTATCTGAATATGACTTCGACATAATATATAAAAAGGGTTTACTGATTACAAATGCAGCGCACTATCCAGAATAAAGCTTAACTCGGATATACTTAAAGAAATGTTACCAACAGCGCAAATTAAGATAACAAAGAGGAATAGATCAAAAGAATCAGACGCATGCGAAAAAATTGAAGATATTGAAAGTGTCGATGAATCGTCAGGCCAACTTTTCATCCACGAATGCACCTCAATCTCTGAAATAAGAAATGTAAACAATTAAAACTTATAAAGATAAATAAGGACGTCGAAAAAAGAAAGTATAATAAAAAGAAGAGTATACTCATATCAAAAAAGGAAGTTGCAATAGAGTACTGCGATAATCCGAATCAGAACTTAGGATCGATATTGGAGAAGCTGACTCACGCGATGATTGACAACGAAATTCAAATGCTCGAAATCTCAAAAAAGGAGAAATATTTAAAAAAGTCGATATAGAAGAATTTAACAATAAATTTAATGATCTGCAGAAGCGAATTAAAATAAAAGAAAAGAAAAGTTTGCGCATAATAATATTTAAACCCCCAAAAAGGATAGTAAACAAGGAAGAAAATTTGAGCATAATCAACCTATTTCATGGCACTCCACACACATTTCAGAAATGTCGCGCAGCGATTTGACGTGTGAGATTTATAAATATCGTCACCCACAGATGATACGAATGACAGTGTGGAAGTGTTTTGTAGCTACGTCGCTTCAATTCTCATTGATGTAGCATGAAGTGGGCTTCGCTGCAACTATGTGGATAGGCCGGAGACGTGTAAAGTGCCATCTAGGAAGGAATCGTACGAGTGTCGAATACGAGGATGCCGGAAGAAGAGGAAGGCGCGAAAAGCAAGGCAGTCACGTTAATCATCGGAATAAGTGGTCCCGGAAAGTAAAAAGGGCAACACGTGATATCAGTTGTAAGAAAAGGGGAAAGTTTTTATTAAATTTAATTTAATTAATTTGCGTTAAGCTGGGAGAGTCGGAAGTGAGCTCCTCCCTGGTTTCGTTAAAAGAAACAAAAAGTAAGCGCAGAAATTACACTTCGACTTCAGATCGAGGAATATCAAATACACCCGTACGGAACTCACGAGATGGAACAATACAAGTTCAGGTAAGCATTTTTGCCACGCTGAATGCATTATTGAGGTTATCTGTGCAAACACTGAATGAATTATTGTGTTTTGTAATGTAGCTGCAATCGATAACTACAGCTTTATTACGGCATTTAGGTGGACAGTGTAGCGGTATGATAAAAAGATATGTGTGCTTATGTTTAATGCTGGATTTATTGAATAATTCCAATGTGACACTTCAATTTATAAATTCACTACAATGTAATTTTTTCACTAATTTAATTCTGTTTATAAATTGTTCGATTGCATATATAGTTATTATGCCGTATTTTGGCATATATTTAACTAAATGCAATTTGTAGCCTTTTCTAATTTTACGCGTTATACACTTATTTTAATTCACTTTGCGCTTAATTTAACTTAATTACTTAACTAATTTGTTTCTTTGCATGTATAATTAAAATGCCGAAAGCTGGCATGTATTTAATTTTTATGCACGAAACTTTTTTACTAAATTAATTGACACAATACTTATCTGTAGAACTAAACTCAAAAACTTCCTGTCCTTTGCCAACACCCACTGCACACAACCTTTTAGCATGTAAAAATATTGTACCTTTATGGCACGTTATATTTTATGCTTATTGCTGAAAACTAAAAAAAATATTATTTGCTAAGAAAAACTTGTTGGATATTTCACTTGTGATCGCTGTCAAAAAACTGAGAGAGATCTTAGGAATTGCCCCCTTTTATAGGCTCTGAGCGGCCATTTTGACATACGTTCCACACGAAAAATGCAAATTAAGCATATTTTTCGACTATACTTGACTTGTATACTTATGTCAAAATGTGCCAATTTCCTTCAACTAATTTATTCAAAATTATCCATGAATTTTCGTAATTTATTTTATGAAATATTTTAACTTTTCTGAAATTTATCAAGATGGCGGCTTCCTGCCATATTATGACAATTTCCAATGTGGAACGCAAATATTTCTCATTTTTCTTGCATCTCGTTTTCGCATCTTTCTCTTTCCCACTTATTATGGGAATTTAATTTACCTTTTTTCGCGAATATTTGTTTACCTGGTAACTTTCGCGGTTTTTAAGCATTACCAACAGGTAGCGCGTAGCCAACTTCGTATAATCAGCTTTTCACCGTGTCAAGTTGACAGTCGCGATCGCGGTGTTTTCATTCGAAAGTGTCGGGTTGTTTTTCGTGTGTTTCATGACAAATTGTGAATTAATTGTCCAGGTAAGTGTTTTTTATCACTATTTAAGTGTTTAGTTTTAATTATTGTGAGTTCCAGCATGAACAATTTGCAAGAAATATGCAAATTATGCAAAATTGTTCATGTTGCCAAAGTGATTTTTGAAATGTCAACAATAGTACAAATTGCTGCATTTCACTAATTATAATGTATGTACGTGTTGCAAGTTTTTATGTTTTGCATATTTAAACATATTTGCATGTTTTGCAAATGTATATTATGCAGAGCATATGAATTTTGCGACGAAATTTCAATGTTTATATTTGCATGTGTTTGTTGTTGTACAGCCAAGAAATTGGCTTCTTGGCAGTCTGCATGTAATTTGCTTATTTCCATAGTTTTTATATGCTACTTTGTTATATTAGTTGCTTTAAACTAATATTTGTTTATCTTTTTCATTTCAGATGCGTTCCTGTGTTGGTGGATATCTGCAGCTGAAACAGGAGGAATCAGGAGACTCTAAGGGAAGTATGAAATATTTAACATATTAGTTTTTTAATGTTTTTTTATTTTAGCTGTGCTCAACAATTGCATATCGGTAGTTATAGTCCCGCATAGCACCTTGTCAACGCCACCTACAACAGAACAGCTAGAAGGACGCTGTGTATGCCGTGGTGCACGCCACATAATTATAGGTAGTCCAGCAGAAGGCCACCAATGGTTAATCCCTCATGTGCCGCTTCCTCGACTAATTCACTGGAAAATATACGGCCGGCGTTTCACATTTTCGACCCCAGCATGCAAGGGGAACGGAAGCAATAATACTGAAAAAGGGAAGATCGAGACAGTCGAAAAAACATATATGCATATATCCAGCCTAGCTTAGATTAGGAATTAGTAGCAGAACAACAGATCTTCTTTACTAAAAGGAAACAAAAACAAGAAAAAAAACAACCAATTCATGGGAGGTAGAAATTTCTTCACTGGCGTTGAGTTGAATGTGATCGATCCCGACGAACATCTCCGTTTTCCTTCAGACAAGGGCATTAGGCTAGCAGGTCTCACATTAATTAATTGGTTTACAGAGAATTCGTCGATATCCAGCGGGAGGCGCCTCTACGGTGGATCTAACACTACTGTAAGTACATACTTTATATATATATTTAATTTGATAAATGTTTGGACCAAGAAGGGCCATTTGGAATAGCAGTACTACCAAAATTCCCTGTAGTGCTTGATCACAACTAAGTGCTAAACTTTTATTATTATTTGAACGGTCAAGAGTCAGCTCAAACTGGCAAATTTGAGATTGTCGGAGGCAGAAATTAATAGCCTATCAGTTTTGTATGGGTATACGGTAATCTAAACGGTTGCTAGTCTCCTTATTAAGGTATTCCGTTTCGGCAAAATAAAGAATGAACTCTTTGCTGCCAGTAGCCGGCCAAGTCAGTCAATCAAGGGCAAGGGAACTCGTAGCGATCGAGTATAAAAAATTTAAATAGTTAAAGTAACGTTGCATATGTATTGTCAATGAAGGCTGAGGATAATATTAAAGTGATTATGTGACCCTTTAGTTTATATTCAATATATATATTTTTATAAAAATTTAAATAGTTACAGTAACGTTGCATATGTATTGCCAATGAAGGCTGAGGATAATATTAAAGTGTTTATGCGAACTTTTAGTTTATACTAAATATATATATTTCCATAAAAAATTTAAATAGTTAGAGTAACAATTAAGGAAAACTAAAACACTTGTTATGTTTCACAGAAAATATATAAACTGGTTTATTTAAATTTAATTTAACTTATACCTAACGCGTTTCGATCTCAAATATCATCATCAGAGGAGTAATTAATACATAAAGCTTTTGAAGCCATCGAACCAATCATCATTACCAATACATACCAAAATGAGAATTACATACAAGCAGATATTGAAATTAGAAAATCATGTTAATCCAACAAAAGCGGACTTAAGAGAGGGCTTGAATTTTTGAAATCAGTCTGTTCCTTTAACATGAAACTGCCTTTTTCTTTTTCCGCACGCATTTCTTTAATTTCGTATTTATCTAACATTCTCCCGACCGGTAGACTATGCTAGAGTTTAACATTATTTTCAATTTTGTGGTTATTGCACATTAGATGCTGATGTACATTAGAAGCTTTGGAGCTAATGTGTTCCTTCAAACTAACTTTTAGTTTCCGTCTTGTTTTTCCAACATAAATGGTGTCCCAATCATTACAAGATATTTTGTAAACTCCACTTTTTTCTAAGTCATCAACCGCAGGCCTTAACTTATTGTTAACCAATAATTTCCTTATGGTTAACTTGTTGGAAAAAGCAGGCAATACGTTATTGTGTTTTAAGGGTTTAATTAATTTATGTGACACATCTTTGGTAAAGGGAATTTTCTTGTGTTTCATGTCACAATTTTTGTTTTCTTGAACGACATTTATAAGTTTTTTTTTGAAGCTGAGGATATGCCTATCGTTCTTACGGTCAGGGTCATAGTGAACATATTGGTTCAAGAACAGCGATTGTAAGGCATAGTTAAGGCATAGATTGTAGCTTCTTGGATGTTAATAAAACTTGTCGAACTTACCTTGATGATAGTATATATGAGTCTATCCACCTTTCTCTCTAAAAATGGACTGTAAACAGACCATGAAGCGATAATCATTTAATCCCCGCTCTCTCTTGAGGCATTTCTCCCAGTCGCTCGCCGGAACACTGTGTTAAAAGAAAAGGAGGTATTCAACAACATGACCTGGATATCCACGGGATGAATAGGGAACGGCCAATTCTGGGGACCAGCACCAGCAGGTTAGTATGACGGTAGGGTTGAATCAGTGTTGACTAATCCTTCTTCCCAGTCCCTGGCATACAATCTTATCCTTTCCTCATTTTTATCTTTGTCGTTACATAACCTGGGATGAGATTTTTTTGTTGTGGTGTTGTGGCAGGAGGCAGGTATAATTTTTTTTGAACCCCCCTACTTATCTTCGTAAAGCTAGTTACAAGCATGCCAGCCTGCCGATAACTGTCACGGGGTGAGGAGCTACTTAGCTTAGCTGACGGAACGTAATGTTCCCATTCCTCAACCCAAAACAAGAAGCATAAGATACAAGAAAAGAAGAGCAAAACCATTACAAAATGGCGCTCAACGTGAGGCCGAAACATCTGTAGTACTTCAGGCCTACCTTTACTGGGGACTGAGGCGCTGAATGATTTTTTTGAATGTTGGCTGTAAGCTAGTTTCCTAACTCAGAGCATCACATCCAGTGAAGAGGGGATGAACCTTTGGCTCATTGTAGTTCAGTTCATAGTACTCGGCTCCACACGAATCTTCAGTTCAACAATTTATCTTAATTTTTTTTTCTCTTTTCAATTTGTTGCTTTTGTTGTTTTTGTTGTTGCTTTTGTGGTAATAACGCAACTCCAAATACGATCGAGACCTGTACTTATTGGACAATACAAACTAAAAAGGACGAATGACGAACGCCACTGGAGAGTACTGAACTACTGAGAGAGAGTCAATGTTGGCTCTTAGCAACCTGATTCCTCGGGACTCTCAGGCCGTACGGAGGACCTGATAACACACGACGACTTTTACATGACTAGGACAGCAGACTCACACTTTTTTCCCCTTTTCTTCTTCTTTCCCTTACCCTTTTCCTTCCATGACCTCTGCTGAGTTCGGGAATGTCGCTGGGCAGGGTATTGGATCTATGAGCTTGGCTTCAGGCTTCAGGCTAGCAGGTTTACTGGATTCGTAACGCTGCGCTGACGTATGACTGATTAAGCATTAGAGACTGGGGAGTGCTGGTGAAGGGGACGCGGGAGCCTGGGAGGATGAGGCAATTCCGTTAGTGCTCAGGAGCTGGAACGCTGCCATCTACCTGACAGAGGTACATTGTTCATCCCCCCTGGTCTCTCGTGGATTCTTTCCACCATGGCCGAAGCTAGTCTACCCCATTTTCGTTTCCTTTAAGTCAACGTTGATTCCCTTTGGTTGTTAGTCGTGAATTTTATGACGATGATGCTCAGGTGGCGGTTGGGGAGAGGCTTCGAGAGAGAGGGACGACAAATTAAGGAAATTACAAATTTTTTATTCAAATATTTAGGATCGAAAGAATAGTTTGGAAAATTGAATATTTTACAATTGTGATAATTTGAAATTTCGGAAGCTGAGGAATTACAATCGATGAACGGTCAGCTGATAATTTGAGTGCATACTAAATCTCGCAGGAGATTTACATGTCGCTCCATCCTGTGTTTCGTAAGCCTAACTGGAACTGTGGTGAAGAAACGCTCTTTCTCTAGGATGAATACGTTTATTGATAAATCGTTCTGGCCTTCTGCTAAAGTGTCATGGGAAATGATATTTCAGTTAAAATAAGTACAGTTGAATAATGTGGGTATGATGAGGTCCTAGCGGAGTTACTATTTGCTGCTGCAGAATATAGCGCTGATGTTACAGCCCATGTGAAGCATGCTTCATCATTATTTTGTACATTGATGCAAGCTTTCTTTGATGCAATTTCCTTTGGTAGGAGTATATACGAAGATCCTCGAACCTGCTCAAACTTGTTGATGTGTACTGCTAGATGTATTATTGAGTGCAGTGCCCAGCCACTGTCTTTTTCCTGGAATTCTTCCAGCTGAGTGTGTATTGGATCCAAAATGTTTGATTTAAACCACTCTTCTAAGTTATCTTCTGCATTAATTGGAGCAGTTCTCGCTTGGAAGTATTTAATGTCTTGTATAATTTCATTGTCACCAGTTTCTTTACCAAATTCACCGCAAAACGTTGTAGAAACTTTAATATTAAAATAATGTTTTAAGGTATTTTTAACACGACGCGTAAATAATGTGGTAGCGTCTTGCATAAAGAGCTTCGGATCGATATGCTTTAAATTTGCAATAACACCTTGTCGAATTCTGTCTGCGAACGCTGTCTTTATTTCCTCCCACTTTACAAAATCACTTCTTCTTACGCGAGTAATTCCTGCACCTCGACGGGGAGTTCTCAATAGTGCTCTCAATGCTTTAATTTGCTCGATGCAGCTCTCGAAATGTCGTTTCCTAGCACTCTTATTGCATTTCCCAAAAGCAACTTGAAATTTAAGTATGTTTCTATTACACTTTTGAACAATATAGTCTTTATTCACTGATTTTTTTAAACACTCCATCACATCTTTTCGCAAATTTTCAATTATTGAAAAGCTTTTCTTTACTAACACCGAAGACATTTTAAATTTTTTTATATTAGACACTAACACTGAGACTTACTGAAACTGAATGATGGCTCCTAGCGGTTTGCTTGCGCTTTTATAGGAAAACCTCGCTGTTTACTTTATACGAATTTGTTTACAGGAAGTGAAGTGGTATCAAATTACGTGAGGATGGCTCATTCGATTAAATTTGTTTACATAGGAGTGCCTGACTCATTCAGCTTAAATGCAAATTTGTAAACAGGAAGTTTACACGGGTGTGTATGAACCATTCAGCTAAATACGAATTTAATTTGTTTACAGCGGTGATATCAAATTACATCATAAACAGGGGAAGCATGCCTAATGTTTGGCAAACATTTAATATTTGATACCCAGAATCCCACTGCCCCAGAACCCCCATACAAAGTGATCCTCAACTTCTGATATCTACAAATTCCTCGCTAAGAAATCTTCAAGTAAGAAAACAGCAAATCCAAGATCCCGTCATGCTAATATCTAAAACCCCCACCCACCACCTAGAATAAATTGGCATGAACAAAAATAACTTGAATTATTAATACGCTAATATCTCGAAAAACAAAGCCCGTAGAGGATTTCTGATGAAAATTTCATTACCCCCCTCCCTATCCTTATTATCCACCCACCCACCATCTAGAATCCATACTATCCTACTATTAACTTTAATTATTACTAATATTAATTCAAAACCAGGCGCAACACTTGAAAACAACAAAAGCCTACATTTAGGCACACCACACATCTGTCGTGACCCAATATTCAATTGGTGGAATTGTGACATCACGACTCGAGCTAGCAGCAAGTGTACAAGTAATTAAACGATTTGCAATAACTAAGCATTTTACTTCGCACAGTAAAATGCCTGGCGATTGCGAATTGTTTACTTGTAAACTGTCGCATCCACTGCTGTATGTGACTGGGCATTGAGTCATGCTTGAGTAATTCACGTCGTTTAGTGAAATACTCAGCTGGGCTCACTGTTTGTTTACATGCAGTATTGGGGGCTCCAGCTGTCGGAAGTGATTAACGTAATACCTTGTAATTATGATTGCAAGGTATTGCGCTGGTTACTAGGTCAAAGTCGCTTCCGCCTAGTTGAATGGAGGTGAACACGGTCGGTTGGGTAGATCGGTTTGTTCAGTTAGAAGTTGGAGCTTATTGAAGATAGCGGTTCGGTGTTAGGTTTCAATCGCGATAGTCGCAGTAACAATTTGTGAGTTAGGTTAGTTTTATTGAATAAAATCATACGTAAAAGTAAAGTCGGTGTTGTTTTTTAATATGGGACACGACACGTCCAAGAAAACCGTAGCATATTGCTGCTGCGTGTGGGTACAAGTGAAGCAAACAGCTTCACACATCCAACCAAAAAAATCGTAGCATGCTGATACGTGTGGGCACAGAAAACCGTAGCATGCTGCCACGTATGGGCAAAAGTGAAGCAAAAACTTCCCAAACCGTAGCTTGCTACTACGTGTGGGGCAAAAGTGAAGCAAAAAACTTCACACATCCAAGAGAACCGTACTACACATCTAAGAAAGCCGCAGTACCGGAGCATGCTGGTAGTATCGGCTAATGCCGTTAGGGCGCAGTCAAGACAAAATGACACATCCACGACTAAGCAAGGCAAGACTCAATGGTGTATCCAAGACATAAGACAGTCAAAACTCAATGGTGCATCCAAGACATCAACCGGTATGCCAAGACCCAATGGTGCAGCGAAGACATAAATCAGTACAGTCAAGACACAAACCCACATTTAGTATGCACTCAAACCACCTAGCTAGCGATGGTGGCGCCGAGAGTTCTAGATACAAAAGTCTGGTCCAGCAACTTTAAAGAACATCCACGGAACACCTCCATGGCCTCATGGTAGATCGTCTCGGATTTTACGAAACCAAGCGTTCTTGGTTCGATTCCAGCAAAGTTCCAGCATTATTTTATTAAAAATCAGCTAAGACAGAGCTTAATCAACTGACGTAGGACCAGCCGACCAGATAACGTCATCTCCTGGTCAGCCAGACGGTTGGAAAGGAATTCCCCAAGCAGGCCCTGTTACGTAGGCCACTAGACGGAATCCCCCTCAGTGGCCCAGAACCCTGGTCTAGATGCACCAAAATAGTTGGAATCTACCTTGCACTTTTTGTATGGAAAAAGTGTCGCAGAACCGGCATAGCGTTACTACTAACCATTACATGCCGACCCTGCACGGACCAGGAAAAAGCTGAATCCAAGAAGAATTACAACAACAAATAATTAGAAATACAGACGCAGGCCCAAAACTAATCACAATAGAAGAGTTTAGAGCCAGGAAAACACAGAGACCACAGTCAGAAATAATCAGACAACTCCCACAACGACCAAAAAGGACAAGGGCAGGAAAAGCTGTGAAGCACAGGAAGGAAATAGCAAATTTATACCGGTTGGCAAATTTGTCAATAACCAAGAAGGAGAAGCACTCTTTACTCGAGACCTTCAACAAGAAAAAACAGGAATTCCGAAGAAGCGATTTGATCAAAGGAGTCAAAACCAACGAATATCGTGGTAAACAACGCAGCAGCAGCAACGACGACAAACCTCTTCGTCAGCACAGCACCTTTGAGGACCACATATTTGACATCAAATACCTACTCATTACCATAATCTTAATTACTATGTAGTAACCATAATTTATAATTACATGAAAAAAAAATCGATAATTAATAAAAAGGTCAACCAAATAATACAAGTATAAAATGATATGTATATGCAAATAAAATAAATATTAATTACATAAAATAAATAAATATAATCCATGATATGACGTAGTTTTATAATGAAAAAACTAACAAATATACTAAAGGAACTAGAAAAAATATTAGAACATTTTAAAAAGACTCCATACAGAGAATATAGTGTAAAAAATCTGTTAACAAAAAAAAAACAGATGAATTAAAAGCTGAATTCAGAGAGAGATACAGTGAACTGTCAAAAGAAGGCAAACAGATAAGTTAGCCAATAATAGATAAATTTCAGGTAACATACGACCAAGTAGCAGCACTCATCGAGAACAAAACATAAGTCATAATAGAAGAAGACGACAACGACAAGACAGACACAAATAGTTATTTAAGAAGTAAAACTCCCAAGAACTCTGAAAGTGCTAAATTCAGCAACATGGCTTTGTTTGACACGACAACAACGATCAAAATCGTAACTGAGTTTGATGGAGATCCGAAAATTCTCACAAACTTCATAAACTTAATAGAATTCCTTCACGATTCTATAGAGAGGCCAGAGGAAAATAAAAAGTTAATTAACTTTGTGATTAAGACAAGAATTTCACAAAAAGTACGGAACAAAATCTGCAACGAACCAACACCAACAACACTGTTAGAACTTCGGACACTATTCCACAGGATATTCAAATCTAATAAAAATCCTCTTAAGATTCAAAGTGAGTTAGCTAAAAGCTACCAAGGCGAAAGACAAGTACAAGACTTCGCAAACAAGGTCGAATCACTGGCAGCAGAACTAAACAACATTCAGATAATCGAACAAGGAGAGGAGAACCGGCAAATAATTCCTAAACTGAACGATCAGTTAGCACTAAGTGCTTTTAAGTCAGGCTTAACAGGACCATTTAGATCCACAGTATTTGCCGCACAACCCAAAACATTATCATCCGCTGTACAGCTGGCAACAGAGATTGACGCTGATAACAGACAATCAGGAAACATCCTAAGATTCTCTTCACACCCAGCGCGATTCACAAACTACAATCGCAACCAAAGCTTTCACTCAAACATCAACAGAAGAGGACATACCTTTCAAGTTAACAGAAATTCACGAGGGAACCTATACAACACGAATTACCAAAATCAATCAAGAAGGAACATCTACAACCCATCAAGACAAAGCCACAATCAAAATACAATACAATTTAACAATGCACGCACACACACACAATAGAACAAATAGAATTCCAGAAACACGGAATCATAACTGTCCATATAGACGAATAAATGTGTTGAATTCGGGAAACGGAAAAGGAGTCCCCGAAACACAAATTTCATGGGACAATGAATATTAAACCCATAATGTATGAAGATACATAAATTCACGGTGTAGAACCTGACCAACTATGTAAATATAAAAGGCGATGCAACATCAAGGAATGCATCATGGTTTATAGACACGGGAGCAGATATTGCGATAATTACGAAAACTATCTTAATAAACTACTTAGAACTAAGAAAAGAATCCTGCAGAATAACAGGAGTAACAGATGGTAAAATCTAAACAGTAGGAACAATAAACATGATATTTAAGATCGAAGGAGATCTAATAGAGCACAAACTGCATGTCGTAGAAGACAACTTTCCAATATCAACTGATGGATTGATTGGACTAGACTTCTTGACCAAGTTCGGATGCAAATTGGACTACGAACAATTCATTTTAACAATTTGCACAGAAATGAATAACATCGAGATACCGATCATGACTAAGATCCCATCAGTAAAAACTATCACAATTCCAGCAAGATCCCAAATGTATCAAGTCATGGACATTAAAGTAAAAGAAGACAGCATAGTTTTGAGCCAAGAACTCCAGGATGGAATTTTTATTGCAAATGCCATAATACCAACAAAAGGAATCGTTCACGTCAAACTACTCATTACACTAGAGCAGGATATCAGTATCAACCTATCGCAACTTAGAATTGTGCCTCTCACAGAATACCACTTCATAAGGAAGGTGAAACCAAAGAATAAGGATAACGAAAAATGTTTCGAAAAACTAAAAGAGGAATTAAACATAAATAACCTAGACGAAAAAGCAAATGACTTGCTGTTCGAAATATGCCGAATCTATTCAGATATATTCCATACTAACAATGAATATGTTGACACACTAACAATGAATAACTTCTACACACAAAAGATAAGTTTGGCAGATCATAATCCAATCTACATAAAGAAGTACTGCTTGCCACAGGTGCAAAGCGATGAAATAAATAAACAGGTAGATCAGCTACTGGAAGAAGATGTTATAGAACCCTCAAAAAGCCCATACAACGCCCCTTTACTAGTAGTTCCAAAAACAGGAACTAAAGATGAAAATAAACGGAGGATGGTAGTCGATTTTCGACAAAAAAACAAAAAGATAATGGATGACAAATTCCCATTAAACAGACTCGAAGACATCCTAGACAATCTGGGGAGAGCAAAATATTTCTCAACCCTAGACCTAACAAGTTCTTTTCACCAGATCGGATTGCACCCACATTCACGACCAACAAAGGTCACTACCAATTCAAAAGACTACCTTTTGGATTAAAGATCTCCACTAACAGCTTCCAAAGAATGCTTACAGTAGCTCTAGCAGGTTTAGATGCCGAGACCTTTTTTGTATGTCGACGATATAATGTTTTGGATGCAGCTTGCAGCACCACAACAGAAACCTATGCCAAAATTATAGACCGATTGCGTCAATATAACCTTAAGTTAAACCAACAAAAATGCAACTTCTTGCAAACAGAAGTGGTTTACTTAGGCCACCTAATCACCAACATGGGAGTAAAAACAGACCCTACCAAATTCGATACGGTGACCAATTATCCAAAACCCACAAATGCAGATGAAGCAAAAAGATTTATGGGCTTCTGTAACTACTACAGAAGATTCGTACCCAATTTCGCATCCATAGCCAAACCCTTAAATCTTTTAGCTCGCAAGGCACACCCTTCATCTGGACACAGGAATTTCAAAAAGCTTTTGACGCCTTGAAACAGAAACTAACCAACCCACCGATATTACAATATCCGGACTTTTCAAAACAATTTGTCTTAACCATAGACGCATCAAATTTTGCTTTAGGCGCAATTTTGTCTCAAGGAGAGATAGGCAAAGGCCTACCTATTTCCTACGCAAGCAGAACTCTAGATAAACATGAATTGAAGAAACCAATTGTAGAACAGGAACTTCTAGGAATCCACTGCGCAATAAAACACTCCAGACCATACCATTATGGAAGAAAATTCACAGTCATGACTGATCACAGACCTCTAGTAAGTTTGTTTACACACAAAGATCCATGATCAAAGATGAGAAGAATCCGTTTAGAACTATCTGAATATGACTTCGACATAATATATAAAAAGGGTTTACTGATTACAAATGCAGACGCACTATCCAGAATAAAGCTTAAATCGGATATACTTAAAGAAATGTTACCAACAGCGCAAATTAAGATAACAAAGAGGAATAGATGAAAAGAATCAGAAACATGCGAAAAAATTGAAGATATTGAAAGTGTCGATGAATCGTCAGGCCAACTTTTCATCCACGAATGCACCTCAATCTCTGAAATAAGAAATGTAAACAATTAAAACTCATAAAGATAAATAAGGACGTCGAAAAAAGAAAGTATAATAAAAAGAAGAGTATACTCATATCAAAAAAGGAAGTTGCAATAGAGTACTGCGATAATCCGAATCAGAACTTAGGATCGATATTGGAGAAGCTGACTCACGCGATGATTGACAACGAAATTCAAATGCTCGAAATCTCAAAAAAGGAGAAATATTTAAAAAAGTCGATATAGAAGAATTTAACAATAAATTTAATGATCTGCAGAAGCGAATTAAAATAAAAGAAAAGAAAAGTTTGCGCATAATAATATTTAAACCCCAAAAAAGGATAGTAAACAAGGAAGAAAATTTGAGTATAATCAACCTATTTCATGGCACTCCACACACATTTCAGAAATGTCGCGCAGCGATTTGACGTGTGAGATTTATAAATATCGTCATCCACAGATGATACGAATGACAGTGTGGAAGTGTTTGGTAGCTCTGTCGCTTCAATTCTCATTGATGTGGCATGAAGTGGGCTTCGCTGCAACTATGTGGATAGGCCGGAGACGTGTAAAGTGCCATCGAGGAAGGAATCATACGAGTGTCGAATACGAGGATGCCGGAAGAAGAGGAAGGCGCGAAAAGCAAGGCAGTCACGTTAATCATCGGAATAAGTGGTCCCGGAAAGTAAAAAGGGCAACACGTGATAACAGTTATAAAAAAAGGGGAAACTTTTTATTAAATTTAATTTAATTAATTTGCGTTAAGCTGGGAGAGTCGGAAGTGAGCTCCTCCCTGGTTTCGTTAAAAGAAACAAAAAGTAAGCGAAGAAATTACACTTCGACTCCAGATCGCGGAATATCAAATACACCCGTACGGAACTCACGAGGTGGAACAATACAAGTTCAGGTAAGCATGTTTGCCACGCTGAATGCATTATTGAGGTTATCTGTGCAAACACTGAATGAATTATTGCATATCGGTAGTTATAGTCCCGCATAGCACCTTGTCCACGCCACCTACAACAGAACAGCTAGAAGGACGCTGTGTATGCCGTGGTGCACGCCACATAATTATAGGTAGTCCAGCAGAAGGGCACCAATGGTTAATCCCCCATGTGCCGCTTCCTGGACTAATTCCCTGGAAAATATACGGCCGGCGTTTCACATTTTCGACCCCAGCATGCAAGGGGAACGGAAGCAATAATACTGAAAAAGGGAAGATCGAGACAGTCGAAAAAACATATATGCATATATCCAGCCTAGCTTAGATTAGGAATTAGTAGCAGAACAACAGATCTTCTTTACTAAAAGGAAACAAAAAAAAAAAAAAAAAAACCAATTCATGGGAGGTAGAAAACTTTTCACTGGCGTTGAGTTGAATGTGATCGATCCCGACGAACATCTCCGTTTTCCTTCAGATAAGGGCATTAGGCTAGCAGGTCTCGCGGGAGGCGCCTCTACGGTAGATCTAACACTACTGTAAGTACATACTTTATATATATATTTAATTTGATAAATGTTTGGACCAAGAAGGGCCATTTGGAATAGCAGTACTACCAAAATTCCCTGTAGTGCTTGATCACAACTAAGTGCTAAACTTTTATTATTATTTGAACGGTCAATAGTCAGCTCGAACTGGCAAATTTGAGATTGTCGGAGGCAGAAATTAATAGTCTATCAGTTTTGTATGGGTATACGGTAATCCTAAGGGTTGCTAGTCTCCTTATTAAGGTATTCCGTTTCGGTAAAATAAATAATGAACTCTTTGCTGCCAGTAACCGGCCAAGTCAGTCAATCAAGGGCAAGGGAACTCGTAGCGATCGAGTATAAAAATTTTAAATAGTTAAAGTAATGTTGAATATGTATTGTCAATGAAGGCTGAGGATAATATTAAAGTGATTATGCGAACTTTTAGTTTATATTCAATATATATATTTCCATAAAAAATTTAATTAGTTAGAGTAACAATTAAGGATAACTAAAACACTTGTTATATTTCACAGAAAATATATAAACTGCTTTATTTAAATTTAATTTGACTTATGCCTAACGCGTTTCGATCTTAAAGATCATCATCAGAGGAGTAATTAATACATAAATCTTTTGAAGCCATCGAACCAATCATCATTACCAATACATACCAAAATGAGAATTACATACAAGCAAATATTGAAATTAGAAAACTATGTTAATCCAACAAAAGCGGACTTAAGAGAGGGTTTGAATTTTTGAAATCAGTCTGTTCCTTTAACATTAAACTGCCTTTTTCTTTTTCCGCACGCATTTCTTTAATTTCGTATTTATCTAACAATCTCCCGACCGGTAGACTATGCAAGAGTTTAACATTATTTTCAATTTTGTGCCTATTGCACATTAGATGCTGATGTACATTAGAAGCTTTGGAGCTAATGTGTTCGTTCAACCTAACTTTTAGTTTCCGTCTTGTTCTTCCAACATAAATGTCGTCGCAATCATTACAAGATATTTTGTAAACTCCACTTTTTTCTAAGTCATCAACCGCAGGCCTCAACTTATTGTTAACCAATAATTTCCAACTTGTTGGAAAAAGCAGGCAATACGTTATTGTTTTTTAAGGGTTTAATTAATTTATGTGACACATCTTTGATAAAAGGAATTTTCTTGTGTTTCATGTCACAATTTTTGTTTTCTTGAACGACAGGAAAAATCAAAGAAAGGTTTTTAATTTTTCGTTTGTTCCTTAGTAATTTGTCTATTAAGCTACTAGAGTAACCATTATTCTTCGCGATTAGTTTAACAGTTTTTATTTCATCTTCAAAATTATCTGGTGTGATTCGATGGCTTCAAAAGCTTTATGTATTAATTAGTCCTCTGATGATAATCTTTGAGATCGAAAGGCGTTGGGCATAAGTTAAATTAAATTTAAATAAACCAGTTTATATATTTTCTGAAACATAACAAGTATTTTAGTTTTCCTTAATAAAATGAGGTTTCACCAAGTGCCAACAAAAAAATCTGTTGATTACATTAAAAAGTTAGAGTAACGTTGCATATGTATTGCCAATGAAGGCTGAGGATAATATTAAGATGATTATGCGACCTTTTAGTTTATATTCAATATATATATTTTTATAAAAATTTAAATCGTTACAGTAACATTGGATATGTATTGCCAGTGAAGGCTGAGGATAGGATTAATCAAAATTTATAAGTTTTTTTTTTTAAGCTGGGGATATGCCTATCGTTATTATGGTCAGGGTCATAGTGAACATATTGGTTCAAGAATAGCGATTGTAAGGCATAGTTAAGGCATAGATTGTAGCTTCTTGGATGTTAATAAAACTTGTCGAACTTACCTTGATGATAGTATATATGAGTATTTCCACCTTTCTCTCTACAAATGTACTGTAAACAGACCATGAAGCGATAATCTTTTAATCCCCGCTCTCTCTTGAGGCATTTCTCCCAGTCGCTCGCCGGAGCATTGTGTTAAAAGAAAAGGAGGTATTCAACAACATGGCCTGGATATCCTCGGGATGAATGGGGCACGGCCAATTCTGGGGACCAGCACCAGCAGGTTAGTCTGACGGCAGGGTTGAATCAGTGTTAACTATTCCTTCTTCCCAGTCCCTGGCATACAATCTTATCCTTTCCTCATTTTTATCTTTGTCGTTACATAACCTGGGATGAGATTTCTTTGTTGTAGTGCTGTGGCAGGAGGCAGGTATAATTTTTTTGAACCCCCTACTTATCTCCGTAAAGCTAGTTACAAGCATGCCAGCCTGCCGATAACTGTCACGGGGTGAGGAGCTACTTAGCTTAGCTGACGGAACGTAATGTTCCCATTCCTCAACCCAAAACAAGAAGCATAAGATACAAGCAAAGAAGATCAAAACCAGAACAAAATGGCGCTCAACGTGGGGCCGAAATATCTGTAGTACTTCAGGCCTACCTTTACTGGGGACTGAGGCGCTGAGTGATTTTTTGGAGTGTTGGCTGTAAGCTACTTTCCTAACTCAGAGCATCACATCCAGTGAAGAGGGGTTGAACTTTTGGCTCATTGTAGTTCAGTTCATAGTACTCGGCTCCACACGAACCTTCAGTTCAACAATTACTCTTAATTTCTTTTCTCTTTTCAATTTGTTGCTTTTGTTGTTTTTGTTGTTGCTTTTGTGGTAATAACGCAACTCCAAATATTAACGAGACCTGTACTTATTGGACAATACAAACTAAAAAGGACGAATGACGAACGCCGCTGGATAGTACTGAACTGCTGAGAGAGAGTCAATGTTGGCTCTTAGCCACCTGATTCCTCGGGGCTCTCAGGCCAGACGGAGGACCTGATTACACACGACGACTTTTACATGACTAGGACAATAGACTCCAACTTTTTTCCTTTTCTTCTTCTTTCCCTTACCCTTTTCCTTACCCTTTTCCTTCCATGAAATCTGCTGAGTTCGGGCATGTCGCTGGGCAAGGTACTGGATCTATGAGCTTGGCCTTCTGGCTTCAGGCTTCAGGCTAGCAGGTTTACTGGATTCGTAACGCTGCGCTGACGTATGACTGATTAAGCATTAGAGACTGAGGAGTGTTGGTGAAGTGTCCTAAAGTAGAGCGGGGAAAACTTCCTAGTTCTCCCAAACGTACGACTAACCCTTATATTCAATACCCACTAGATACGTGGGAACTGTTCGAACTAGTACTAGGACGTTTTTCTAAGCTAGTTGCATTAGTATCGACAAATAAAGTCTATAATCGCTAACCAACATGTCTGTTACTTCCCGATCACTACCGGATGAGGCAGAAGCCTTAAATTTGCCAGAGGAATGTACTACCTGCAATGAGGTGGACTCGTCTAAGACCAAGAAACCAATGGTGACATCATGTGGGCAAGTTTTCCATAGGTTGTGTCTTCAGAAATGGGCACAAACGAAAGGTAGCTGTCTGCATTGTCGAAGAGCAGAGACCCTAGAGCAATGTCTGCCGTATACTGGCACAATCCCTAAACACTACCAAACGAGACAAACAGTCAAAGAGACCCAGCCGGCACTAGCAATTCCTTCTGGAACAGAGCGCACTCTATCGCGTCATCAGTGCCAAAATTTTGTACATTAACGAAGCTCGCACGACCAAACATTTCCAGCACATAACACACCATCCCCTAACAGCCCTTACCAATCTCCTACACAGTCGATGGCATCATTACAAGCCCTTTTAGCCGGTTTGCAAATACAAGTTGCCGACTTAGTGCGTTCAAAATCAAAACTATAACGGTCAATATCAAAATCAAAACAGGCCACGGTCTCGAAATAATACATATAGACGATCCGCCAGTCCAATACGGAGGTGGCAGATCTGCTATAATGGAGATAATGTCAAATTGGATGTGGAAGAATTCATCTTCCGAGTCGAAATTTTTGACTAAGAGCACCCTTGATGGAGATTTCGAGCTCCTAGTGTCTCATCTGCCTACCCGATTCAGTGTTAGAGTGAACAATTAGTTGTGGACATTGTTCAGATCCAATCGCAGCCCGCCTTGGGAACATGTTAAATCAGCGTTATTCACCGACTGGGGGAAATAGATGTGATGTTGATATAAGATGCCAAATGTCCAACAGACCCCAATATGCGAACGAAACTTTTGCATCGTATTATCAAGACCTGATCGAGCGGCGACATCGATTGCACAACGCAATGGGGGAGTCCGAATTTATAGAACTTGTGAGAGACCATCTTCTCCCAAGCATCCAGCAACAGATCTGTCTTCACCCTACAACGTCGGTGGGCAAACTTCGCTCAATTGCTATGCAAGTGCAAGCAACTAGAGCTCGAATACAGTCTTCGACTGCATCACACTCACAGAACAGAAGTCGACTAGCAGAAGTCAGTCTCCCTGAAATTGCACTTCACGAAGATGCTGACGAGTCAATATACACTGACGAAGTCGCAGCCGCTAGAGGGACAAACTCAAGCAATTATAATTGATGTTGGAACTGCAATAAGATAGGACATTGGTATTAGGATTGTGAGGAGGTGTCGACAAGGATGTTCTGCTGCGGATGTAGTAAGGAAGACACCGTGGAACCAAAGTGCTCAATCTGCCTACAGAAAAACTCGAAATGGGTCGGGGCCGACAATACAAGGTCTCGACCGAATTTAGTATCTCGCCAACAGCACACGCAGGCATTAAGGAAAACCCCAGCACCGTTTCAGTCACCAACGTCCAGACCACAGAAGAAGAGCAAAAATAAGCACAAAATTCTCCCTCGTCTCAGACCACAGTCGTCCCTGACGATGGCAGGAATCTGATCGATTTTAGTATTACAAATCACTACTCTCCGATGAATATACCAATCGATTCAAACCTTAACGTATTAGACATGAATCTGTACTTCTCCCACGTCCATGGCGACATCCTAATACCTGATAAAATACCCATAGATAGCTCCCATCAAGAAAATATACAAGCGACCACAGTCTCGATACTGTGATGATGAGCAGCGATGTCCCCAAGCTACCACCACTCCAACCCTATCACATAGGGTTTCAGAAATATCAATCTGCGAGAGAAAGAATCTTCTCCTCGGCAATTGAGCAATCTGATACAAACTTCTCAGTCATGTCCCTTCTTCCTAGACTAAAGCGTTCGAGTATAAGAATGCGAAATTACTGGAAACGAATAAAAACGGATTGCAAAAAGATCAAATCCGATTGGGAAAAAATCTCGGTCATTACATTAAATAAGTTGAATGGTGTCAGACCTTATGCCGAATTATATCTGCTCGAGCAAACTATAGCAGGATTATTAGACAGTGATGCCACTGTTAGCATCCTGCGGAGGAAAGCACTAGAGAGGTTAGCTAGGGCTAATGTCAAGTGGTCTCAATATCGCAGCTCATTACGGGAGCAAATGGTGCCAGGTCTGAGGTGCTTGGTAATGCCGAGTTGGGCGTATACTTCCGTGGTTAGACGAAATCAATGCGTTTCTACGTGGTTCCTAGTCTCACCCAGGAGCTGTACCTAGGCATTGACTTCTCGAGATTCTTTGGGTTAGCTCCTTGATGTCTTAGGCACAGTTGCGGAAGTCCAAACGTTCAACTCACTAGCTACGTCAGACACAAATATACACTATCTTTCAGTGGAAAAAACATTCCGACTGAAACTCACCAAAGCGTTGTTTCCATCATATACAGTCAAAGGTCTGGGAAAAACAAATTTAGTTAATCATAGGATTGAAGTAGGAGATGCTACTCCCATCAAACAACGATTTTACCCAGCCTCACCAGCGGTGCAATTGCTAATTGATGCTGAAATAAAGTGAATGTTGTCACTGGGTGTTATAGAAGAGGGTCACAGCCTGTGGAGTTCACCCGTGGTACTGGTCAGGAAGCCAGGGAAGAATCGGCTGTGTTTTGATGCACGAAAAGTGAATTCAGTAACTAAGAAGGATGCATAATCTCGTCCACAAATTTATGGCATGCTTAGTCTTATGCCGGCGGCCAAGTACATCACCAGCCTCGATTTAAAAGATCTCTTTTCGCAAATACCTCTTGCATTAGAATCACGTGAGAAGTCCGCTTTCACCGTTCCAGGACATCCTTTATACCACTACAAGGTGTTGCCATTTGGACTGTGTAACGCACCACAGACAATGTGTCGTCTGATGGACAAAGTTATACCCTTTGATTTGCGCGAAAATGTCCTTGTTTATCTAGACGATTTGTTAGTTTTATCCCAAGATTTCTATACGCATCTAGCCTTGCTATCATGAGTAGCGGAGTGCTTGAGGCAGGCTGGACTCACGATTAACATAGAGAAGAGCCGATTTTGTTGAAGGGAGCCAAGTATCTCGGCTTCATCTTTGGAAGTGGAGGAAATGGATAAGGTCACAGCCATTACTGAATATCCACCACGAAAACTGTTCGACAAGTTCGACGCCTACTAGGTATAGCAGGATGGTACAGCCGATTGATTGTAAATTATGCTGATCTAACAGCACCTATAACCAATGTATTGAAGAAAGCCAAAAGTTTCGAGTAGACTTCCGAGGCACAAACTGCGTTTGATCGACTAAAGGTAAAGCTCACATCCGCTCCGCTGTTAGTAAGTCCAGACTTGCCTCGCTTTTGGCTAACATCAGACAGAGCTATCTTCTCTGCGAGTAACGGATCCTGCTATTCTGTCAGCCCAGAGGTGGGTGAAGTGAAGGTGTTGGCCTTGGGGTCAGCTACTTCCACGTAGTGCGAGGTGGTAACCGCTGTTCGGTGGGCTTGACACTGATTAGTGGGCTAAAAGCTGATCCCAGCGCAAGCCAAGGTGGTACAGCATACGCTGAGGGCTGCATGGCTGAGCGGGTGCTCAATCGATAGTATGCGAACTCTGGATACCAGGCGACATCCAGTTTTAATTAGCCTTCCTGCGGTAATGCAAATCTCCTCCTACAGGGGAGCTCGTCTAATGAGGACGGGGTGACTATGGAGAGCACACATGCTCCTCAAGCGGCAGAGCAACTCATCTCGGGCGGGCTCGCTGAGGTTGTAACCTCAGATTCGAAAGACGCTGATGGTGGCAATCGAAGCGGGACCTCCCGACGCAGGAGAGTAGGCAAAACTGAGAGGAAGAAAAGGAGAAGAGCTAGGGAGATGGTCAGTGCCGTCCCTGGGCCTTCTCCTTGTCTCTATTCGCAGATGGTCAGTGGTAGTGAGCCTCCTAGCGCCGGTAAGCTGAGCACTGCGAAGAAGCATAGATCCGGTGCGGAAAAAAGGAGAAGGAAGAGTGAGAAGGCAGGAGAGAGCATTGTACAAGTCAAAGCTTTTATGGATCTTCTCCTTGATTCATTCGAATCTCTCCGTACACTTATTTTTGGGTCCTTTGAAAATGATTAATTTTTACTATTAATAAATTATATTTATATATATAGACATGAATAAAAAGGTTTTTCTTTAGATCTATTTTTTTTGTTTTTTATTAATATATTTTTATATATTTTTATTTTTAGGAAGCTTATAAATATTCACAAATTTTAATTAAGCTTATAATTATTAAAAGCTCCTTCGCCCTCTAGCGTCTATATTCAACTAAAAACTATTTCCTGACACAAAAATTATTTTTATTTTCTTTACAATTTTAAACAAGTCTTGCTTTGTATTTTCTGAAAATGTACAGTGTTGTGTGTCTGCGATTAGAGCTTTTTACATATACAAACAGTCAGCAAGAATATTAAGCTGACAAAATGAATAGCTTTCAAATTAATTTATTTTAAAGTCAATTGTAACATAAAGAAAACAATGTAGCTTCCGCTACATCAGCTTTGACTTGTACAATTGGTGACAAGTCTTGCTTTGTATTTTCTGAAAATGTACAGTGTTGTGTGTCTGCGATTAGAGCTTTTTAAAAGTTTTTTAAAAGTCATATACAAACAGTCAGCAAAAGTATTAAGCTGACAAACTGAATAGCTTTCAAATTAATCTATTTTAAAGTCAATTGTAACATAAAGAAAACAATGTAGCTTCCGCTACAAGCACCTCTCCTGGTCTTGGCCCTTCTACCCAGCCTCCCACCGATATTTCTGCTAGCGTTGCTGGTGACGTGGGTGTAACGACCCATAGAACCGAGCGCGTTAGATCAGACGGATCTGGCCAGCAGGAGGGTAACAGCAACAAGCTGAAGAAGAAGTCTGCTGTGGTAACCTCAGCGGACCCCCTCCTAATGCTCAACAGGCGGGTCGTCACCCTTTAATAGGGGATCCTGGGTCGTACAAGGAGCTCCCGACGAAGGAAGGGAGTCAGCCTGGGTCTACCGTGGATGAGCACGAGGGGGGACGCAAAGCGGCCGGCTTTTCGCAGGCTGCTAAGCAGGCTCTTCGTGTGGTCGTATGCGCGAGCGACCCAGAGACTCCTCTAACCGACAGCCAGATTACTGCCTTTCAGGGCGGTATATGGGAGGCGATCGGCAGGCAATCAGCTGTAGCACCAATGTTCGGCGGATTCTCTATTCGCGTTGGGTCCATCTGGATCAATTGTGAGGACGAGAGTTCGCTGAACTGGCTCAGGCGTGCGGTTGATGACCTGAAGGAGGTTCATGGAACTCGGTTTGTCTTAAAGCGGGCCAGTATAGTCGATCCTCTCATCCGCATGAGGGTTTGGATCCCTGCTAATACCGGCCACAGTCGGGATGTCGGGAAAATCTTCAGGCGGCTCGAGATCCAAAATCCAATTCTCAGCACAAGGAAGTGGAAAGTCTTTCACAAGACGGAGAGCTCCAAGAACCCGAAACTGGAGAAGGGGACCTTATTGATCCTGGGGATTTGCAAGAAGGCTGCTGAGGTGCTGGAGGGGATCTCGATGTGGGCGCATCTTCTCCTGGGCAAGGTTAAAATATCCTTGCTCACGAAGAAGAAGGGGGTAGGGAAGTAATTCACATGACCGGACTTCTCTTTACACAGATAAACCTGCAGGACAGCAAGGCGGCGTCTGCTTTGTTAGGACGTAGCCTGGCTAACTTGCGTACAAAACATTAACAACAAAAAGGGCTGCTTGTGCAGGAGCCTTGGGTCTGGAAGGACCGTATCATGTATCGCCTTTGGATATGTCCCTGACATTTGGAGGAAGCTGAGGGTTGCGTTCGTTCCGGCGGCTGGTAAGGCTTCCTACATGGACCCGAAGAGTTTTCGAACCATATGCCTCTCTTCATTTCTTTTGAAACGCCTGGAGAGACTAGTAGATGAATATATTGAGGAAGTACCCTTAAAGGCTTCTCCCTTAAACACCACACAGCACGCTTACCGGAGGGGCAGATCTACGGAGACGGCTCCCCACTCAATGGTAACTGTCATTGAACGGGACTGGATCGTGGACTGTTTACCTTGGGAGCCTTTCTCGACATCGAGGGGGCTTTTGACAATGCCACCCCGAGTCGCTATGTGAGGCAGCTCGTCGACATGGTGTTGACCGCACTGTTGTGCGAGGGATCGACCAAATGTTAAGACGACGATACTTAACGGTGGATGTAGGCGGCCGAACCTCTCCCAGTGTGCCGGTGGAGAGAGGTTGCGCGCAAGGGGGCGTGCTATCCCGAGTACTCTGGTGTATGTTGGTTGACTCACTCGTCATGGTACTGAAAAACGATGGATTTTCATGTGAAGCGTATGCGGATGAGCAGAAGGATGGCTCATTTCCAGGCATAGCATGGCTGCTGCCTGTGCCTTCATATTGGTGAGGACTGGTGCACCCGTCATGATACAAAGTGCATCTTGGTGCTCTTCTCCAGATGACGAAAGCTGGGGTTCTGTGTTCTTCCAAAACTTTTTGGACACACTCTGCAACTCTCTCCTCACGTCAAGCACTTTGGAGTCTTGCTTGACTCGAAGCTGACATGGGGAATGCACGTAGAGGAAAAAGTTAATGCGGCTATGAGGGTCTTCGCTCAATGCAGGAGAACCTTTGGTTGCACATGGGGCATGAGGCCGATGGTTATGCATTGGATGTACACCTCGATCGTCAGATCCATGCTCACATATGCCTACTATGTATGGTGGCCGAGGACGCTTGTGGGGACTGCGATCCGGAAGCTGGCGGGCCTGCAAAGGCTTGCCTGCTTGGAAATTACGGGCTCCATGCGATCTACGGCTACTGCGGCTCTTAAGGTCTTACTCAATCTGCCACCCCTGGATCTTGTCATTCAGGCAGAGGCCAAAAGGGCAGTGTGCAGATTGCGCTTATGGGGATGTTGGGAGGGCGGCTGGACTGGCTCTTCTCATTGCTCTATGGCGTATCGGGTGGACTTGGAAAACCCTCTGGCCGGTATGCCACGGGATGCGATGGAACCTGAGCTTCGTTTCGTGCGTCGCTTCTCTGTAAGCTTTCCTGCAAGGGAATCGTGGACTGAGGGAGGTGCCTTATCGTGCCTTCCCCGGGTCTGCTCTAAAAATTCACCGACGGCTCTCTCACTAATGATGGAGCTGGGGCAAGTGTCTACTTTCCTGAGCCTGATTCGGGAATGGAGTATTCACTTGGAAAACACACCACTGTCTTCCAGGCTGAAGTCTTCGCCATCTCAATGGCAGCGAAGTTAGCCTTTGATATGCAAATCAACGGAGGAGATATCGCTATCCTTTCGGATAGTCAGGCAGCCTTGATGGCTCTGAATGCCCCTCGGATAACGTCTAAGTTACTGGGGGACTGCAGGTCGTCAGTGGATAAGTTGTGTTTTCACAACAATTTGTCCCTCATGTGGGTTCCTTGTCGCATGGGGATCATTGGGAATGAAAGGGCGGATATTTTAGCTAGGGCTGGCTCCGATTCTGCATTCCTCGGACCGGAGCCCGCCGTAGGTGTTGCCACCTCGAATATCGGGTCTCTCATCAAAGCGGATGTTCATAGGAAACATCAGCAGAGATGGGAGAACCTGAGTGCTTGTAGATGTACAAAACTGTTTCTTGATGCGCACAATGGGAATATCTCCGGTTTTCTCATGGGGATCGGAAGGAAACAATGTAGAACCGTGGTTGACATCATCACCGGCCACAGCTCACTTCACGCTCATCTAGCAAGGATAGGAGTTGTTGACAGCCCTGAGTGTCTGTCCTGCATGGAGGGAGAGCCTGAGTCAACCGAACACTTTTTGTGTGAGTGTCCGGCCTTCGCCCGGAGCAGACGGGATACTCCAGGGTCTCCCCTTTTATCTGTGGATGAGCTGAAAAACCTTTCTCACCAAGACTTGATGCGCTTCATTAAGAGGACAGGAAGGTTTTGGTGAATGGGATTCAGGATAGTACAATGGGCCGCGGTGGGCTCCGTGCTTGGGATGGGTATCTCCCCTTCCCTCTGTTTTCAAGAAAAAAAAAGTCCAGACTTCTCAAAACCTTTCATCATCCAGTGTGAAGCAAGTCAACAAGGAGAGGGAGGAGTCCTACTCCAAGTAGATGATCACGGCGATGAAAGGCCCATTGCATACATTTCGCAAAAATTAAATTCTGCTCAACGGAACTATTCAGTGACAGAGCCAGAGTGTCTAGCTGCGGTATTTAGTGTAAAAAAATTCCGTCGTTACGTCGAGCTATTACCATTCAAAGTCGTGAGGGATCACGCGAGTTTGAGGTGGTTGATGTCACAGAAGGATTTGAGTAGGAGATTAGCCAAATGGAGCCTGAAAGTTCAGAGCTTCAATTTTACGATAGAACATAGAAAAGGAAGTCTTCAACTGGTCCCGGAAGCACTATCCCGAGTCCTTTGTGAGAAGCTGTCGTCGGCTGAAGACCCGGGCCCGAATATAGATCTCAATTCTCCTGCATTCATTTCCCCTGAATATACTGAATTGAAACAGAAAATCGAGTCGATTCAGTCGAATTTACCGGAATTGTGCATTCTAGAGGATTTCGTGTACATCCGAGCCGCTCCTAGGACATGGGATCCAGTGCAGGAAAAAAAAGCCCGGAAGCTCTGGGTACCACGAGATCTCGTAATGGACGTCATTTCAGGATCGCATGACCCGCCGCTATCTGCTCATGGCGGAATAGGGAAGACACTCGACAAAATAAGACAATACTTTTACTGGCTGCGCATGTTGGTAGATGTCAGGTCTTACATAGCTTCCTGCGATATCTGCAAAGAAATTAAAGCACCAAATGTTACCCTGCGACCTCCTATGGGAGAGCAAGTCAAAACAGAACAACCTTGGCAACGTTTCTACCCAAATCTGTTAGGCCCATAACCACGCACCAAAGCGGGAAATGTTTGTATTCTAATAGCTCTCGACCATCTATCCAAATACCCAATCCTAGAGCCACTCAAGCAGGCAAGTACCTCTCGAATATGTAAATTCGTTGAAGGAAATTTTTTTCATATGGTCGGAGTCCCCGAAAAAATTATGACAGACAATGGCATTCAATTTCGGCCAGTCCAATTCGCTGAACTTGTAAAAAAATATGGCATTAATCACTTACGAACCGCGCTCTACTCCCCGCAGTTTAACGCTTCGGAGCGAGTTAACAGATCAATTGTAGCTGGTATCCGAGCATATATTAATAAAGAGCACAGAAAATAGGACGAAAAGCTAAGCGAGCTCTCTTCGTAGCTCAATTCATCAAGCCACAGGATTCTCCCCTTACAAGATGTTGTTCGGGCTCCAAATGATAGAGCATGGTTCCACTTTCAACCTCCTGCGAAACCTAGAAGGACTCAATGAACCCTTAAACATAGATGTCTCTGACAAGCTTCAGCTCCTACGTGCCAAGGCCCAAGAGAACCTTGATAGAGCATTTGAAGTGGGCACTAAATTATATAACCTCCGAACGAAACCTGTAAATTACAAAGTCGGTCAGGAAATTTTTAGGAGAAATTTCCAACAGTGTAGTTTTAAACATCAGCGTAGTGCCAAGCTCGGGAAGAAGTTCTTAAAATGCAGGATCCGATCTCAAAAAAGGTAGCTCGTTATATGAATTGGAGGACCTACAAGGAAAAATGATCGGAGCCTTCCATGCCAAGGATATTGGGCCCTAGTTTTCATATCATACGATATTTAGATGACGAAGAGTACTTATCTTGATAGACGTCAGTATATTCTCAGGATGGCATAACTCAACAAACGTGGGACAAGTACAACTGATCATGGGTCGCGTCAAACATTGGCAGCCCACGGCGATGAGGCCTATGTGTTAAGCCTGGCTAGCTCAGCGACCATCTCCCAGTGTCGTCTGATTCACAGGTGAAGAATACGACTCTGCCCTGTTATGGTCGGCTATAACGAGACATTTCAGAAATGTCACGCAGCGATTTGACGTGTGATATTTATAAATATCGTCACCCACAGATGATACGAATGACAGTGTGGAAGTGTTTTGTATAGGCCGGAGACGGGTAAAGTGCCATCTAGGAAGGAATCGTACGAGTGTCGAATACGAGGATGCCGGAAGAAGAGGAAGGCGCGAAAAGCAAGATAGTCATGTTAGTCATCGGAATAAGTGGTCCCGGAAAATAAACAAAAAGTAAGCGAAGAAATTACACTTCGACTTCAGATCGCGGAATATCAAATACACCCGTACGGAATTCACGATGTGGAACAATACAAGTTCAGGTAAGCATTTTTGACACGCTTAACTCTAAACCATGCTAACGAAACTAACTTTTTACGAATCCAGACTGAATGAATTATTGAGTTTATCTGTGCAAACACTGAACGAATTATTGTATATCGGTAGTTATAGTCCGCATAGCACCTTGTCCACGCCACCTACAACAGAACAGCTAGAAGGACGCTGTGTATGCCGTAGTGCACGCCACATAATTATAGGTAGTCCAGCAGAAGGGCACCAATGGTTAATCCCCCATGTGCCGCTTCCTGGACTAATTCAATGGAAAATATACGGCCGGCGATTTACATTTTTGACCCCAGCATGCAAGGGGAACGGAAGCAATAATACTGAAAAAGGGAAGATCGAGACAGTCGAAAAAACATATATTCATATATCCAGCCTAGCTTAGATTAGGAATTAGTAGCAGAACAACAGATCTTCTTTACTGAAAGGAAACAAAAACAAGAAACAAAAAAAAAACCAATTCGTGTGAGATAGAAAATTTTTCACCGGCGTTGAGTTGAATCTAATCGATCCCGACGAAGTTCTCCGTTGTCCTTCAGACAAGGGCATTAGGCTAGCAGGTCTCACATTAATTAATTGGTTTACAGAGAATTCGTCGATATCCAGCGGGATATATATATGTATTTAATTTGATAAATGTTTGGGCCAAGAAGGGCTATTTGGAATACCAGTACTACCAAAATTCCCTGGGGTACATGATCACAACTAAGTGCTAAACTTTTATTATTATTTGAACGGTCAAGAGTCAGCTCGAACTGGAAAATTTGAGACTGTCGGAGGCAGAAATTAATAGTCTATCAGTTTTGTATGGGTATACGGTAATCCTAAGGGTTGCTAGTCTCCTTATGAAGGTATTCCGTTTCGGTCAAATAAATAATGAACTCTTTGCTGCCAGTTGCCGGCCAAGTCAGTCAATCAAGGGCAAGGGAACTCGTAGCGATCGAGTATAAAAATATTAAATAGTTAAAGTAACGATGCACATGTATTGCCAATGAAGGCTGAGGATAATATTAAAGTGATTATGCGACCTTTTAGTTTATATTCAATATATATATTTTTATAAAAATTTAAATAGTTACAGTAACGTTGTATATGTATTGCCATAGAAGGCTAAGGATAATATTAAAGTAATTATGCGACCTTTTAGTTTATATTCAATATATGTATTTTTATAAAAATTTAAATAATTACAGTAACGTTGCATATGTATTGCAAATGAAGGCTGAGGATAGGATTAATCAAAATTTATAAGCTCAGGATATACCTGTCGTTTTTACGGTCAGGGTCATAGTGAAGATATTGGTTCAAGAATAGCGATTGTAAGGCATAGTTAAGGCATAGATTGTAGCTGCTTGGATGTAAATAAAAATTGTCGAACTTACCTTGATGATAGTATAAATGAGTCTTTCCACCTTTCTCTCTACAAATGGACTGTAATCAGACCATGAAGCGATAATCATTTAGTCCCCGCTCTCCCTTGAGGCATTTCTCCCAGTCGCTCGCCGGAGCATTGTGTTAAAAGAAAAGGAGTATTCAACAACATGGCCTGTATATCCATGGGATGGATGGGGCACGGCCAATTCTGGGGACCAGCACCAGCAGTTAGTCTGACAGCAGGGTTGAATCAGTGTTGAGTATTCCTTCTTCCCAGTCCCTGGCATACAATCTTATCCTTTCCTCATTTTTATCTTTGTCGTTACATAACCTGGCTTAAGATTTTGTTGTTGTGGTGCTATGGCAGGAGGCAGGCTTAATTTTTTTGAACCTCTTACTTGTCTCCGTAAAGCTAGTTACAAGCATGCCAGCCTGCCGATAACTGTCACGGGGTGAGGAGCTACTTAGCTCAGCTGACGGGACTTAATGTTCCCATTCCTCAACCCAAAACAAGAAGCATAAGATACAAGCAAAGAAGAGCAAAACCATAACAATTAAACATAGACACTGTTTGAAAATTCTCAGCAAAATGGTCAAAACTTACGTAAACAACTGTGAGAAATGCAAGTGGAATAAAATAATAAGGAACACCAATGGTAGAAACAAACACACCAAGTCAAAGTTTCGAGATATTAGAAGTTGACACGGTAGGACCCATGAACCAAAGTAAATTCTACAGATACATTCTGACATGTCTATGTCAACTAACCAAATATGTAGAAGCATTCCTCATGGAGAATAAAGAATTAACAGTCGCAAAAATATTAGTTCAAAAAATAATCTTAAAATATGGAACATTCAAAATCCTAAAAACGGCTCTAGGCACCGAATTTGTCAACCAATTAATCTCAGAAGTATACAAAATTTTCAAAATAATAGTCACCTCAACTCCGTTTCACCACGAAACTCTAGGAGCCATTGAAAGAAATCATCGAGCCCTAAACGAGTACCTACTATCAATAGTCCAGAATGCTGAATGGGATGAATGGTTACCTTATTACACATTTTGCTATAATATTACACCTCATTCCGAAACCAAAATATCAACATACGAACTGATAGTCGGCAAATTAGCCTCACTTCCAGACACCATGGATCAAAATAGAACAGATCCGATTCACAATCTAGAAGATTATTCAAAAGAATTGAAGCTTCGCCTGCAAGAAAGCCATAAAATAGCTAAAGCACTACTGGAGAATTTAAAAGAGAAAAAAAGAAGAAAATCTGATGAAAAAACTAACCCACTAAAAATTAGAGAGATAAAGTACTATTAAAAGTAGGAAACAAGAGAAAGAATGAACCTCCATATAAAGGTCTTTATATTGTAATTGATACAAATAACGTTAATACTAAGATAAAGATGGATAAAACGACAATAATAGGTTTAACAAAATTTAAAGTTCACCATAAGTAGTATGTAACAATTAAAATAGCTATATGGTTAAGAATTAAATAAAGTATACAAATTATTTTATTAGAAGTTTAAAATAGAAAACTACATTATAAGATTAAAACAAAAAATGTTCCTCTAATCAAGCGTCATTATTTTTCCATAAGAGGAGGGATGTAGCGCGTCAAACATTTCATAGATGCCCATACAAAAGAAAAAGTAAAACAAGCATAAGCAAGTATTCAAATTCAATAATTTCATTCATTATGATTCACACAAATTTTCGTTCATAAATTGAACAATGTGAACTTCGTGAACTTGCAAAGGCAATGCACTTCAGTGCAGCACACTTTAGTTTGTTGACACGACATTTCACACCATTCATGCACTGGACTGACCTCAATGAACCCGAATGCTTGAAAAGTTTGGAATGTGCATTGCGACGAATTCTTGGATGGATTTGTGAATTGTTGATTCCGCTACTCCAGGTCAATCATCTATATTGCAATGTATTGCAATGAATTGATAATTTAGTAGATTTATACCTTAGGTAGGGATAGCGAATAATCATATAAATAAATTGATTCAAATAAAGAGAAGATCAGAACGTTTCAGAAAGGAAAAAGTGTTTAAGTATCAACTCCTCTCTCTAGTAACTTCGACAGTCTTTGACGCCATACATTGTGCTAATATCGGCTGAGCATTCTGGCCTGCACTACACTAATAAATTCGGCTGAGCAATCTCGCCTGAAGATAGGGTAGTCTCTGACGCCTTCACATATTACCATCGACTGAGCAGTCTCGCCTGAAGATAGGGCAGTCTCTGACGCCTTCGCATATTAACATAGGCAGCAGCTACCTACGAGCATACGTTGGACGACGGTTAGGTCAAGGCAGCCATCCAGAATCATAAGCATATCCACTACGTCGCGCTTTCAAATAACCATTACAAGATTCTTTTCCGTTCTTTCGTTTCAAGTACACTACAGGAATGTTTAATTAGTTAGTTTTTACTGCATGCGAAATAACTACGCCTAAGGGTTCTAAGCATTTTATTTTATGTTATTGTCGGCATCTACGTTTTATATTTTGTGACAGCTCGCCCACCCTGACTGTCTGAACGTCCCTGTTCTGACTCCTCCACGTTATCACCATCCTCGTAGTCAGCACTTGGCTTTCCTGGAGTCCACCTTTTCAGTCGATCTACAGCTTCAAAACTTTCGTATTTATTGCTATTTGTACGATAGCAACCAGGAAGCTCATTGATGGTATATCGGTCATTTTCTAACACACGTTTTATCTTGAAATATCCTTTGTAAACTGGGAACAACTTTTTGATTTGTCCATCACTACTTGTTTGTTTCCTAGCAAGTACTAGATCTCAGAATTAGTATTTCTCTGCTGATTTTCTCTTCCAATCATATCTTGCCTTCTCGTATCGTTGGTTTTCGGAGACCTTTGATAGTGCTTCGTTCCTTAACTTATTAATATCCCTTTCGACTGTCTGAACTTGTCCTATTTCCGCAGTAAGAATTCCATCATTCGGTGCCCTTGGCTTGTATCCAACGAGAAGCTCACTAGGTGTCTTCCTCGTAACACTATGTACAGTGTTATTGATACCGAATTGTACTTTACTAATTTCTCTATCCCAGTGGACATCGTCCTTTGCCGTTGCTGCCAACGATGATAATATGGTTGTGTTGAACCGTCCAACCTGTTCGTTAGCGCGTGGTGCTGCTACAGCTGTCTGAGTATGTTTTATCCCCTTTTGCTCACAGAATCTGGTAAATGTTTGGGACGTGTAACAGGTGCCTTTATCAGTGATTAATTTTGTTGGGATACCGTATGTCTCTATTATAGATTCAAAGAATATAACTGCGGGAAGGGTTTTCGTATTCTTCGCTGCTTTAAGTAGAACGAATTTTGTAAACCCGTCTACGACAACAATTAAATATTTCTTTCCTGTAGTACTTTTCATAAAATGTGCCAAATGGTCCATATGTAACGTATGGAACGGAATAATACTTTTCTCGATACGGTGGAGAAATCCCGGTTGTTTCCCTTTCGGTTTTTTATGATATATTTCCTTAGAGGCTCTACCACAGCAAGAGTTTCCAATTGGTACGAATGGTATTTTTGTTCTGCACTTAATGTTGACGGCTATAATAAGCAACAGGCCTGAGTTTTGCATTATCTTCTCTTTGAATTATAATTCCTGCTAATCCTTTTTGGCTTGCATCCGTATGTACTTCTATTTCCGCAGCTGGATTAAAAATAGCTAACAGTGGTCTAGTTGTCAATCTCTGTTTTAAGGTTTCGAACGCAAGTTCTTGTTCATCTTCCCATTTCCATTTTTGATCCTTTTTTATTAACTGAGTAAAATTGAATGTGCTTCAATAAACTGACGAAAAAAACCCGGCTAACCCAAGAAATTGCCGTACGTTATGCACGTTCATCGGCCTGGTAAAATCGCTTATACTTCTAGTTTTTTTCCAGACCTGGCCGGATCCCATCTTCGCTTATTTCAAATCCTAAATAATTTAGGTTTGTTTTAAAAAAGTATCATTTTTCTGAATTACGTGTCAAATTATGTTCCTGTATGATTTGTAAAACGTTCTCTAGTCTTTCGATCCCTTGTTGAAAATTTACTGACTGTATTAAAATATCATCTAAATATGCTGTCGCTACAGTTCCTTGCAGTGGCCCAAGTATTTTGTTTACCATGCGTTGCAATATGCCTGGGGCTGTTGATATCCCAAAAGGCATCATATTAAATTCGTATTGTCCGTCACAGGTTACAAAGGCGGTTTTGCCTTTTGACTCCTCTTCAATTGGAATTTGATAGTAACCGGACATCATGTCAAGTGTTGTGAAGTATTTATACCCTTGTAACTGATTAATTTGATCGTCTATTCTCGTAAAGGGAACCTGTTTTGCTTAATTTTTGAGTTTAGTTTGCTATAATCGATGCAGAGGCGATCTTTTCCATTTTTCTTTTTGACAAATAAAACAGGAGAAGCAAACGGAGATGTGTATTCATGTATTATTCCTCCAGCTAAAAATTCTTCAACAATTGTTTGGACTTTTGCACCATCAGAAGCTGACATCCTATAGGGGCGGTATCTGATTGTTATCTCCTCTGTTAGTTCAATTTTAAGTTTAGATGTATCCATACACCTGAGATCGTTGATATTGACGGCAAAGCAGCTCTTGAATGCATTTAGCATTGTTATTATTGCTTGGAATAAATACGTCGTGACCGTTTGTCCTTTTGCGTTCTGATTCCATATCATTTTCTTCACATGGTGCACCCCGAGCAAAGATTTTTCGCGAATTTATGCGCAAATCTTTTCCTGAAGTGTTAATTACCGGCAAGACACAATCGCCAAATTTATCACACCTAATTATACATCTTAGCACACAATGTTCGTTGCAGCATTTCCCTGAGTTTTTGGCAATAATCTAGCTTTTCTGGGAAAGCTTTTATCAATTTAACTTTCCTTTCTTGCCAAGAAAGCATTACTGATGGTAAGCTTTCATATCAAGTTTTAGCTAATCCGCGCAGTCTTGTTGTAGTATTATAGGTGGTGGTCATTTCAGCCCACATGTATATGCTTCCAATTTCCTAAATTTTCTTTTAACCAGCGTTCCATGCTTCGCACTTTATCACTAGGGTTGTATTCCGGTAAAACTTCATTACCGACATGATGTCTTCCCCTGCTGAATGTCATAGCACTTACGTTGTTTGTCAAAGTACACATTAATTTCAGTAAATCTTGGAAGTCCCGCGATCTATTCTCAGGAACAGAAGGATCGGTACATATCGACGTTCCGCTTGTAGTTGAAGACGGAGGTGCATCACATTAGAAATTTTCACACAACATCATGTTATTCACATTCTCCACGTTCTCTTCTTGCCACTCAATTGGTGCCATGTTTTTTACTCTTTTTCTATACATATTTTGTTTATAGCTAGTTTTGACACTACTGTCAATAACTTCACAGGGACGCAACAGTTGTACAAGAATGGAGCACTTTATCCCACTTCTGAAGTTGTTAAAACTAGTATAAATGATAGAAACTTTTTTACTCAGTTTTTTTTTTGCTTTTAATTTTTTGTTAAAGTGTTTTTTTTATGTAGACACTTGTTCCCTTAACGGCTCAATCTCATTCGTTGCCAGAGGGATGGAAGGCACGCTCCTGCACACTTTTGGGTCCTGCAAGGTAATTGAAAGGTTCAAATGAGTAAAATTACTCAGTGAGGAGATTTCTATTATCTACATCACACCACACACTCATCCATTCCACGTCTACACATTCGATCACTAAGTCCTCTAAATAATTGATCACTTAGACCATTGCAACTGATCACTTAGACCATTACTACTGATCATTTAGGCCATTACAACCGATCACTTAGAACCATCTACATTTTCGATCACTGAGACTTCTAAGTAATTGATCACTTAGACCGTATGTATAACACACACAGCCACACAAACAATCAACCACACAACTGTAATACAATAAGGGCTTAGTACTTTAGATTGGCTATGCTACTCTACGTAGTATTATTAAACCTAAAAGACTATATTATCCACTCACACATTCATTCACTAAGGGTTTAATGCATTCGATCACCGAGACTTTGCTCTTGGGCAACATCCATCCTTTCGATCACGGAGACCTTATTGTATCACTCACTTTAGACCACCATTCAGTCACTTAGGCCAACTGTCTGACGACTAAAATGCACAGTCTCAGTTTCCTTATTTTCACCTTGAGAGCTTTTAGCCTGTTCTGAGAATTATTCCCAGAAACTCAAATTAACAGGGGCAAGGATAATTACTTTTACAAGCAGCCTCTCACCGGTGCCGACCTATACAGATTCTTTTCCGTTCTTTCGTTTCAAGGACACTACAGGAATTTCTAATTAGTTAGTTTTTATTGCATGCGTAATAACTACGCCTAAGGGATCTAAGCATTTTATTTTATTTTATGTTATTGTCGGCATCTACCTTTTATATTTTGGGACAATAATATAAAAGCAGAAAAAAAAGATCAAGACTAAAAGAGAAGATATCTGGCTATGCATTCTGTTCAACAACATCATGTTTCAGGGACTTAAATGATTAAATAATTTGGTAGCAAATTGTTCGACAGACCTAATGCGACGGAGACCACTAGGCAAGGAATTCCATAACTGAATAGCATGAATGTGGAAGAAGTGCTGACTAAAAGCAAGTGTGTGAGCAGGCGTAACCAAAGCAGTCGTTCGTAAGGATATGCAGAAACGTAACCTTTCAAACAAATATTCTGGCTTTTGTGTATAAATTAGTTTGTGCAGAAAGATTAAGATATTATAATTAATATATGTAGGCAAGGAACAGCCATCCAATGTGAGATAATGTTTTATCCGTAGCATGTCTTATTTTTAAGTATTTTAACTGTAATAATGACCATTATATGTATGTAACAATTTTGGTAAATGTTTCATAGCTTACTAAGTTTGCGACGTATTCTTTAGGTCTCTAGCTCTTCAAAAGCAGCCGGAGTCTTTATGGGGAGATTAAAATTAGTCTCTTCACTCCGCTCACTTTGCACTAGTAACTTTTACAGAAAATCAATTTTCACGTAAGCCTTTTAAAATTGTTGGATTTTATCTCAAAATCTTTACGGCAAGCTGACGTATGTTAATGTGTCTGACCACTGACCACTTGTTGCATTAAAATTGCTGCAAGAAAATCGGACAAGTTTTGTAATCTGAGACAAATACAACATTATAAAATAAGTGGTAATTTATGAGCAATGTTCTAAAGACTCTGAACGTTTTTATATGTACCTATGTACTTGCAGCTATAAAATCATTAAGCAAGTAAGGTTTGATGGACTTAGATTTTTTAGATATTTTTGATTCATCTTTGTAATGCTCTAAGTTTTATTATGTCACATGGTAATATCAGGTCTATATGTTTACAATTGTGTAAAAACGTCTGAGTAAAAATCAAGTAAAAACTTCTTTCGGTAGAGGGGATAATACTAGATTAGAATGGAAAAAGTTAACAAACAACTTATCAGTAAAGCCTGGGTAAGTCGACGTAAATTTGTCAGCTGTAAAAATCAAGATTAATTTTTTTTATTAATTTATTATTTTTTTAATAAAATATGACTTATTTTATTTTTTAAAAATCGCCCTGACAACTGAAAGAATTATTTCAAATAACAAATTAAAGAAAAGAATGATATGTGATCATATCTTCTTAATCTAAAAATATATTTTATCATAGAGTTGAAGGTTACATTTAGTTTGTTAAGCGTAGTAGAATCAAGATGACAATACACTGTAGCTGTATAATGATACTCTGCGATTTAGTTGGATTAAATCTGAGTCCATTAGGTGCTGCCCATAGACTGATTTGAAGCAGATCATCATTAATACGTTCGACTGCATCTTCAATTAAACCAAGACGCTCCAAAAGATACACTTGAACATCCTCTGCATAAAGATGTGTGTTATGTGGTACTTTAGGGTTCCTAGTGTCAGATCTGAAGCACGACTCGCTGCGATCGCCTATCTCATTGGTGATCACCCTAGTCCTATCTATATGTGTATAAACATGTGTCGCGACTATGGGCTACAATATTTGTTAGCATCTGCGTTATTACGCCTAGGCTAATTTACATATACAACATCTTCCCCTTTTTGAAATTGATGTATAATGTTTTTTGTTATTTCTCCCCTTATAGGAAGCTTCAGTTCATTTACTTTATCCTTATCTATATCAAATTAATTTATTAAATTATTTCAAGAGTTCAATATAGCTTAATTTCTAAAGGAATTCAAGAATATAATGGTTTTTAACACTCACGTACATAATTTGTATAAGTCATTGCTAAGTTAGTCTTCCAAAATCGTATGGATTTTAAATATTTCTTATCTAAGTGCTTGCCATAAAGATATAGCAATTACCTTCAACATGAACGGAAAAACCAGCTTAAGACTTTACTTATTATTGTTTTCATTCAGTATAAATGTTTTGCTTAGTTATTCAAACTTATTTGCGGTCTTAAGACGCTGGAGTTCCTTCTGTACATATTTCCATTTTCTAGCTTAATGCAATAAGATCTTGGTGAATTGCCTTTTTTCAATATGATCGCTTTAATCCATTTGTTTCCTTGTCTATACCAAATTTTATTACCTTCTTCAAAAGAGCGCGGTTTTACAGATTTCAAATTATAATATTTAGAGCTAATGTGTGCTTTACTTTTAAAGTTGGATACTAGATCTGGTTTATTTATAGATTTATAAAGAGATGTTTTGCCAGGGAGTGTTGATCTAAATTTTCGACTCATTAATAATTCATTTGGCGATATTCCTATTGTCTTCAAAGGAGTGTTCCTATATTCTAGTAAGCCTACCCACAGTAGCTGTTTACTGTCATTTACCTTTTTAACCAGATTTTTTGCTATTTGGACAGCTATTTCGGCCATACCGTTTGATTGTGGATAGCCTGGACTTGATGTTACGAGGTTTATATCAAATTTCTTAGAAAATTGGCTAAACTGAAAGGAAGCAAAAGGCATATTGTCTCCTACAATTGTCACGGGGATCCCATGAACCGAAAATAAAATCTGAAGCTTTTCAATTATCTGCAGACTTGTTTTGTTTGATAGTGGGAGTATGTCCAGGTATTATGAAAAGTAGCCAATAATGACTAGATATGATTTCTTGCTATATTCGCAAATATCCAGGCCAATTTTGTTAAAGGGAATTTGAGGTATTTGATTGGAAATCATTGGTTCTCGAGTATTAGCACTCCTATATATTTGACATATTTCACAATGCGTGATCCTATTTTCAATTGCTGAATCTATGCCCGGCCAATATATTAATTCTCTAGCTCTGGATTTAGTCTTTTCTATGCCCTGATGTCCTTCGTGTAACCGCGTTATCATATCTTCTGTTAAATTTATTGTTATAATTAGCCTTTCATTGAGAAATATTAAGTCATCTTCTAAGATTAAGTCAATTCGATTTTTCCAGAAGGGTTTTATATCATCATGAATCATTTTTTTATATTTTGGCCATCCCTCTTTCAATATCTTTTTCAACTTCACTAGCACTGGATCATTATTTGTTTCTTTTTTCAAAGTTTGAGTCATACTATTACTCACGTTAATTGAATGTATTCCTTCAATAAACTCTGGAATTTCTGATTCATCTATGGTTGGACTGTAGTATCGTGATAGATAATCTGCTATGTACAAGTATTTCCCTGGACAATATTTTAAGGAAATGTCATAATGTAGTAATCTAATTTTCATACATTGTAAACGAGCAGAAGGAATTTGACCAATATATTTCGCCATTATAACCAGTAGCGGCTTATGGTCAGTGACTACACTCAGCCAAAAACGGCATTGTAAAATCGTATAAAGTAAATGTAAAAATAAGTGTAGTAATATTTACAACATAAATTGTCAAACTAAAAGCATTCTACTTTAAAATAACAAATACAAGACATAAAAAGAAACACTAATATCAAATCAATCATTTGCACTGTTCATTCTACGCTGCGAATAATATTTTCTGTTTTTGTCTACGAAATTACAACTCATCGTATAAAATCAACAAGCAAGGATATTAATTCTCCAGCAGACTTTTAAAATCTACAATTTTAAACACATTGTCTAAACCAATTGTTGGTTCATGTGTCTTTCTTGTATGAATCTTGTGTGAATGCTGTAAAATTTTACGAGAGACCTGCCGATTATTGCATTTGCGTCATTGCCCACGAAGCATCAGGATATTCGTATTGAATAGTTGCAGCAATACCAATTATGTTGTTTTTAGGTCAGGTTACTAAGTGAATGTGTTGTGGTCAAATCGGTGAGTGTGATTACAATAATTAATATTAAACCGTGTTTAATATAAAAATATATTTAGAGAAAAATAACTGAGAGGAATATCTTCAGAAATTGTTAAAAAATTTAAAAGTGGACCTCCAAAATATTTCTGGAGTATGGATTCGAGGGAAAGCATCAAGAGTCTAAGATTCACTGCAATTAAATATCATCAATCTCAATATCGTGAATTTTCATAAGAAACATATAACGAAATTGTAAACTACAAAGAATATAGATTTAAATTAGTAAAATTTGTCAATGTTATAAAGTAAGTAAAGTAATTTTTATTTGACTATTTAAAAAAATAATGAATTAGAGCTTTATAAAGTAAGCGAGATTTTCATTCATGGTAATGAAGTTTTTGGAGGCATTTGAAGTTGTGATTATTTTTTGCGAAGTTCTCTATATTAATAATAATAATAATATGTATTTATTTGCGGTTATTGTACACAAGAGTATCTTGTACGTTATATAAAGCGGTGCTAGAAAAGTAACTACTTAAAATAAGAATTAAAAATTTAAAGGAAGTTCAAGCAAATTCTTATTAATTAAAGAGGGAGTTAAATTCAGTTAAAAAAAATGTACTACGAGACTACTAGAAAATAAAGAAAATAATATTATTAAATTATGTGTGTATCAATTCATCTCTTAAACGCGCCGACAGTACCAATACTCTGAACATTCAACGGAAGATTATTCCATAAACGAGCTGCTTGAACAAGATAACAACCTTCCATGCAGGACTTATGAATTCGTGGAATCAATATGTTCCTGTTACGTTTCGCGTAAGTACCCTGGTTTGTTCGAACTAAGAAGAGAATATAAGAAAACCAAAGCTCGCCTCTTCAAATAAGTGGCCAAGGAGCATCCAAGCAAACGCGAAAGGAAAGGCGAAACGTGATCAAATTTTCGCAGCCCAAAAACAAACGGAATACAGTCGTTGAATGCCACTGTGACTTTCCTGGCACACATGCTATCCAGCTTGGGAAGCACATTTCTACCATAGCTGAAGTGCGGCAAGATTACAGCTTTAATTAGTTGTAACCGCATACTAACAGACAGCAGACCCGATAAAAGCCATAGACATCGGAGCCCTGCATAAACTTTGCTGACCATAGCTTTAATGTAATCACAACTTTTCATGTGTTGATTCCAGACAACTCCAATCGTTTCAAATTTATTTACGATAGGCAGCGAAACTTTATTTAAAGTCACTGGTGGGATTTCAATTAAACCGTTTCTGTAGAATTTAATGCAATGAGACCTTGCAGGATTCAGTATCAAGCGATTATATTTGGCCCAGGTGTTAATTCTTTCCAAATCACAATTTATACGTTCAATACAGTCTTTAAGAAGACCGATCGGTCGGCTTAAGTAGAGTTGTACATCATCGGCATATAAGTGAATCTGTACATCTTGAACTACATCTGGCAGATCATTGACAAATAAGCTGAATAACAAGGGTCCCAGAATTGAGCCTTGAGGCACCCCACAAAGTAAAGGCAGTGCAGAAGATGAATTATTATCAATATTCACTCATTGGCTGCGGTCTGCCAAGAAATCCTTTACCAGAGCGATGGCAAAACTACAAAAATTAAAAGAAAAATCAAGTTTCTGGAGAAGGATACGACGGTCCACACTGTCAAAAGTTTCGAGAAGTCCAGAAGTACCAAAACACTAAACTTGTTCTGATTGAAAGACTTCCTCAAATCAGAGGTCACCTTCAGAACTGCAGGCTCACAGATGTGCAAGCATTCGGAAACCCGATTGACAAACTGCAAGAAAATTATTGGCCTCGATGAATTCGACTATCTGCTTATATAATAGCTTTTCTAAGACTTGGATATGAAACACAATAAACTTATTGGGACGGTAGTCAGCTGGTGTTTCAGGAGGAGAATTCTTTGCAATAGGAAGGACTGTTGCCATCTTCCAGGCAGCTGGAAAGCAGGATGATGTAAAGTATGAGTTCACTATATGCAAAACGACATTACCAATAAGTGGAAATAAAATCTTAATGAACCTAGGTGGAAGATTATCAGGCCCAGCTGCCTCAGACTTAATTGAATTCACAGCATCCACAAGCTCATTGTACGAAAGTAGAAGAAGTTGGCATAGGTATTAGATGAGACATCTCTTATCGGATTACCAGCTGATAACTATTAGAGAAGCAGCCAACTGATTGCCACTGAGGGCAGAGCTGATAGACGTGAAAAATATGTTTAAGTCTTCGGATTTAAATCACAAGTATAGTTTTGTTTCTTTTACCTCCACAGACACCTGCATGGCGTAAATTTCGCCCCAAAACTTTAGGCCTGAGATTCTGGTCAAATTTGGGGCTAAAATATTGCCGTTTTGCTCACCTAATTTCTGAAGTCAACTTGTTGCGGCAGCTTTATATAAAACTCGTACCTCATCAGTCTGAGTACGCCCCCACCGTTGGTACAGATATTCACACTCAGAATGGGAGATCGAATGTGAGATGCAAACCACGGACAACCATTGCAAACAGGCTTGCATTTACTTTTAATAGGTACATATTTTGCAATGAGGTACTCAATAAGGGGTGGAGAGGATCTCAACTTGAGTGTTTACTGAATCACACAAAAATATGTTATCCCAAGGTTGGCCAAAACATTCCTCAAATAAAGAACTTTCATCAATGCTGTTAAAATCACGGTATGAGTACACGAGAGAAGACGGTTCTTGATTAACTGGGATATCATAGCCTAGGAAGAGAATGTCGTGATCCATTGTACTAGGTGGATCAAGTTGATTATGCGATAGCACTTTATATCTAACAGTAACCAAAAGAAGATCTAGTAACGAGGGATTGGTTGCATTAAAATTAGTTGGAAAGTTGTTAGTGACACTTAGGTTTAGAGTCTGTAAGAAATGCAGAAATCGATCCCTCTGATTATCTTGGCGACAGAAATTTACGTTAAAATCTCCTCCTAGAATGACATTTGGATACGTCTGAGATATACGTGACATGAAATTTTCAAATTCCATAGTGTTATTGACATGAAAGCATCTAGGTGGGCAGTATACTGCGCACAATACACATTTTTCGCTTCGTGACTTAACCTCTATACTAATAAATTCTATGGGAGACTCCTTTGATGAAAGAACAAGCTTCGCTTTAAGGTAGTCCTTCACGTAAATTGCCACACCACCATCCAATCGATCTTTACTATCGTTACGAAACAACGTGTAGCCAGGGATTTCTAAGAGAGGTGACAGTAAGTCAGAATTTAACCGCGTTTCGTCGATCAGAATTGCTTGCACATTAGAACCAGAAAAATTATGGCGAAATTCATCAATCTTATTTCGGATGCTCCTAGCATTCAAGGTACATATATTCATTCCACGAGATCGAGTACACATAATTTTCAACAAGGTTCTTATCCTGTCCAAATCTGTAAAGCTACCCACAATCAAGCATATTTCGGCAACTGTCGGAGCAGCGCTTAAGGGCACATTGATTAACACAAAAGCAATTAAATGTTGTTACAGTGACTTTCATCTAAAAAGAAAAACAATAATAATAATAAAAGTAGAGAATAATAAAAAAATTCCAAGATTAAAACAATTTAGATTGACGATAGAAAACATATATTAGAAAGAAGAAGAAAAATATATCTATATATATAAATTACAAAAGTGCCAAAGAACTAAAAAAAACAGAAACAAAAATAATAAAACTGCTAGATATTTACAACCAGAGTCCACAATCCATAATTCTGAGTAAACAGCTCTAATGAAGTGGCGATTATTGGTTCACAGGCGAAATTCAATTTCCTATCACACTTCGCAATTGCTCATGATTAATAATTTTTATATCGCGTTCGCGGTCATCTTTGTTCAGCTTAATGTAGACCAGGCCGCTTTTGGTTCTCGCAGAATAGATTTTCCCCAGTTTGCGAGACTTTAACGCCTCACGAAGAAGAGTATTATACAGCGGTGTCAAACTTTCATGAATGTAGATAGGGCTTGCTGAAGAGATACCATCCAGATTCGATAATTGCATACCCTTTCGCCAGCGAAAGGCAAAAAGGAAAGCTTTTTGCTCAGCCAGGCTAGAGAAACGCACAGCTTTAGGGCTATGGCTTGAATTAGACGAATTTGTTTTTATACGGAAGGCTTCAGAATAATCTGATATGGGATGTTCAATCACATTAGCAATGTTTTTAACAATATTCGTCACATTCTCTCTGAGCTGGTTTGGTATTCCGTAATAATAACATCGCTCAAGCGCTGCACGCGGCGGAGGTCTTCAATTGGCGAACGCAAGATATTATTGTCATCTTTTAATTCGGTGATAATTTTTTCACAAGACACAATTTTGTCGTTTAGAGAACTGATGGCATTTTCAATTTTTGTTGAAATCCGCGCCTCGAGCTGTTGTAGCAGACCGTTGATTTTACTTAAGAGACGGGCTTCCATTGATTCTGTCTGCATGTTGTTGGATGCAGCGGGGTAGGTATCCGTTGTAGCTAAGCCGCCAATATTCTGCTTACTAACACTTTTATTAGAAATTGGATTGCTCACTTCAGCAGTGAGACTGACGGAAGTTTTTCTCTTTTTTGTGACTTTTTGACATTGTAGAGGTTGAGAAAAAACAAAAAATATCGGCTTCTCACACACACACTAGAGAAGTAACAATCCTGCACCGAGTTTGGTAAAAATTAAAAACCGCAAGATATGGACACTTATTCAATCATTGCTTATAGAACTATAACCAAACGATGAGAACAAAAATAGAAGTTAAACGCGATCAATTAGATAGCAATTTCAAATAAAATATGAGTACATACTATTATATTTAAGAAAATGTGGGTGCCGAAATAAAGCACGTCTGCTCTCTACCGATAATCATTCCCAAATCACTTAAGGAATTCAAAAGCCCTCCAATTCATATATATTTTCTTAACAATGACAAAATCTATATAAGAAATAAGACCTAAATATATCAGCTGCTGATTATTTTTAAACATCACCATCACCACATCAGCAATCTGGTGTGGCGCTTGATTAAGGAGCCACACATATGCTGATTGCCTCAACGGAAAAATACGCCTTATTGCGTGAACTGCAAAATGTAAACCATGAGGTGCGTGACTGCAGGAGAAATAACAACAGTATCCAAAGATCACACAACAATAGAATGACACCGAATCAACGTCCTGGAAAATCTCTAAGTCTAAATAACAGTTCCGTCATACATAACGTACGTAAAAAGTGCAAATTTTGTGGTCGTTCTGGACATGCAGTAGATAATTGTCATCAAAAGCTAAATTTGGAAGCCCGGAGTCAGGGAAACGACGTACAGTCGTTTTAATCCATCTAATAAAATATTGTCTCCTCAGACGCCAGATTCCTGTGTCGCTACAGTAAAACTTCCTTTAGACATAGGCCTGAACGGCCAAACTAAACTAGTTGTCGACACAGGCGCTGAGGTAAGTATAATAAAGAAAAGATCACTAAACAACCTCAAATTAATTAATGAAAATGAGGCATGTACACTTCAGACCCCATTTGGTACCCGAAAGACGCTGGGAAATTGGCAGGGAAACTTCGTTTTTAAAAACAAAATTCCCTGCAAGTTTTAAGCCATAAAGAACTTGCCTGGCCTTTCCGATGATGGAATTCTAGGAAAAGATTTCCTAGCGCACAACTGTAACGTTGAGGGTCCAAACGAAGCACTGAGGTTTCCTCGCGCGGAAACTAACCCAGATGAATTTGCTTTGCCACTAGATTTTGAAACGAACAAGCTACATTCCGAAACAGGAGTCGAAGAACACTTGCAGAAGAGGTAGAGCCTAAACAGCTTGAGTTATCCATCTGCAGTGTTTTCAAGACTTCTCAAAAGAAAAAATCTGGCCGCCAAGCACCAAAATTGCACAAGGAAGATGAAATAAGTCGTCGGGGCAAACAATATACCTGCGCGGTCACAAATTGTTGTCACAGTTCCATTGAAAACAAAGGAAGAACTGCACTATTTATCCCAAGATATAATCCATGGAGTCTTCCTAGCAAATAGTTTGCTATCATCTGGAAAAGACTAAGTGCTAGTTAGTATTCTCAACCAAGTAGTCATACACAGTTTAAATTTCCAGCTGTATCCCATAAACGACTACACAATAGTCCCGCTAATAGGTGCGAAAGACCAGAAAAGCACGCACATACCCATATTAAAAACAAATAAATCATCGAATACCAATGAAGACGGAAAAGAGTTTTTAAAGCCTGAAAAAAGGGGGCATATAACTCTACCGTCCAAAATCCCAAGGCATTAATCATTTCTACATAAACAAAGGCCATATAAGAGCTGTGGCGAGTCTCTAAAGCTTATACTAAAGTTACATATTAGTCCACCGTCTTCTAGCAAAAAAATGCTACATGGTCAATTACAGGAAGCAAATTTCAAATGCAGAAAAGTCAACTGAAGCCTCAGCTGAAAACATGTGAGATATTTATGTGGGATTGTGGAAATCCAGGTTACTCCGGCAATCCCCTAAATATAACTCAAACGACAACTGATGTGAGCGAAGCGAAGCTCCCAGCCCAAGGTAAATGTAGGTTGAAAATAATGATATAAAATTGCGAGTGTTAAAACAATTTTTGTTTTCGAAAACTTTTGTCCAACGGAAATTGAACTCAACTATGTAAGCCGCAAAGACGAAAAAACTATTCCACAATACAGAAGGAGTTATTGGTTATTGTCTGGGCTACAAAGGATTTCAGGTGCTACATTCAAGGTAGAAAATTCACGGTCTATACAGACCATAAGCCTCTCAAAGGTATGACAGACCCTACTTCCCGTTTGGTGAGATGTCACCACAAATTATCTGAATTCGATTACAATATCGAATACAAGCCAGGGAAGTACAACACAAATGCAGATGCACTAAGTCGCATGCCTGACGCGTTAAAAGAAGGCAGTTCAGGAAATACCTTAACGATAAAAGCCCTAGTCCACCACACGATGGACTCAGATTGTGGAGGAAGATGATTCCACAAATAATAGGAAGAAAAAGAAATCCTCTCATTGCTTCGTCGTAACTCGAGTTCAGAAACAAAACTATCAAAACAAAAGTCAGTCCCGAGAAGCAGATATAAAAAACCCCACTTGATCCAAATGTAAGTACAAGTAAGACACCCGGAGTATTCACGGGCCCCATAGAAATCCAAACAATCTGAAAAGATTATTACGATTCTTCATTCGGTGGCCATCAAGCTGTCATTAAAGCTGACAAACGCATAAGGCGCAAGTACTGGTGGAGGCACATACTTAGCGACACTCAAAAATACATTAAAAAGCACCCAAAGTGTCAAACGATGAAGCATCTCCCCAAAATAAAATGCCAATGGTAATTATGGACATCGCAGAGCAGCACGTCGACAAAGTTTATCTTGATATAGTAGGTCCACTGGAAGAGACCATATCAGGTAACAATTATATCTTGACGTTTCAGGATCATTTAACAAAATTCGTCGATTGGTATGCAACACCTAATGCAGAAGCAGTCAGAGTAGCGCAAGTTTTCTTTGAGGAAATCGTTACGCGCTATGGCATACCCATACCCCCATCAGGGACAAATTTCCTGAGTGAATTATTCCAAAGAGTATGTAAGCTTCTAAAGTTTAAGGAGTTACAAACTTCAGCATACTACCCACAGTCTAATGGAGCACTAGAGCGTCGTTATAGAATACCTGCGAACAATCGTAGATGAAAACCCCAAAACATACCAATACCTACGAACAGCTGCATTCGTGTATAACAACAGTGTACATACATGATGCTAATAAGCTTACCCCTTTTCGGCTTCACATTTAATATGAAGCGGGAACCCGAACGCATTTATAACCACGAGAGCTATTATCATATACTGAAGTGTAAGTTCCAAAAATCTTATGCCACGGCACGAAAAAACCTTTTAGCCAGCAAACGCCGCTCAAAGGGTTGCTATGACAATTCTGTACGGCCCCTGACTCCATATAGGAGGCAAGGTCCTCATCAGGAACGAAAGCAGGAAACATAATGTTTCCCAAATCTGGGACCTTATCAGGTTATTGCAATACCAAGTGGTGTGAACACCACAATAAAGATGGGTACGCGCATCGTAACAGTACACAATAATCGATTAAAGCCATATTTTGACTAATAAAAACATGTTACATACGAGCCAGGCTGAGTTAACTAACTACGTTGTTTATTTTCCTTAAACCCCATTCCAATAGCTTCACCAGAAACCCTTGGGGAGGGGTCACTCCACTGCCTAAAACAAATTGTACAATATACTCAAAGAATTGTTTTCTTCTCCGACTTAGCGCTACATATCATTATACTAGACTTGCTCATCCGATACACGACAGGAGAGATCGCCGAGAAGCGCTATTCTAAAACGCATCTAAATAGTTTGGGTATATTTTTCTAGGATCTAGGTAGCCTCATGGTGTATCATAACACCTACAACGTTCTCACGGAAATAGATATAGATGACCTGGATACACAAATAAGGCTAACAGAACATGCAGAGCACTAAGTCCATAAACTCTGAATAAATATCACGGACAAAGGCGGCCTATGCAACCTGCAGCAGCTCCACATACACGCTGTAATAGATAGTGTACAAAAGCGCCCAAGAACCATTAAAGAATTGGCTCCAGGATGGCGTAAAGCCAAATCACTATTCGACAGAATTGGAAGTGCCATGCACTCCTTAATTTGTACCATGGACAGTAACAACGAGAAAGAAATATACAGTAGATTGGAGGAAATTGAATCAAATACACAAGCCCTAGCTGAGCTATCGAAAAAACAAATCAGTGTTTTTAAGACTACGTTGGAACAAATTAAAAAACCCCTGACTATGCTAATGGATAGACAACAAAAAATAGCACACCAGATTAACGATCTGTCCACTGCTATCCTATCGAGCCTGCTTCTCCAAATAATAGAACCCGAATACCGCCAACAACATAATAATGGCGATTAGAATAAATCATATTCACCCAGGTCTCGTGTCTCCACAAAATCTGCTAAAAATATATCGCAAAACAACCTCGAATTGTCCTAACGATCAGAATTGCTTAGCTGTCCTCTACCAAACAGCAGGAGCCCAGTCACGCCTCATGCAGAACAAATTGGTGGTGAGAATTACTCTCCCAACTTTTAACTTCCCAAAAATGAGGCTGCCACAAATGCGATGCTTCCCTGAACCCGGGTCAGCAAATTATTTTTTAATTCCAGACCCTGGATATTCTTATCTGCACATAGCGCTCAAACACAGTAATTCGTCTTATTAAAAAGTGAGGATATAAAAAAATGTAAACAAATTAAACATAGCCTGGAAGAAAACACGTACATAGGTCGGTTGAATGCGCCTATAATCAAGGCAGCAACCTCAAATGAATGTCAAGTTAAGCTATTGTATAACCCTTTAAAGGAAGCGCCCAATTGCAGGTTTGGGGTACAAGCTCCCCAAAAGGACATGTTGATAAAATAAATTAAACCACCCAAATGCGAGGCTATATTCGTTTATCACCTCCACGGTGTTAAATATCACATGTCCAGATGACTTTGTGATCTCAAAATTGGAAGCAGAGGGAATAATAGACATGATACAACCATGTCAGATCCAAAAAGCCGAAAAGGTACCTAATTATGAAGGTCAATATAAAATATTGTAGCAAAAGATTAGCGTGACAGCTGTCGGCTCTATCGATCTCCGCTTTGTCTCGGAGATAGACAGAACCGCAACTGGCACCTCTAGCCACAGAAATCATCTTGGGGATATTGGTGGGTGGCCGCACAGCATATTACCGCTAGCGATCAGCCGGCTGGGGTGGTTCTTGCCACCCACATCAATGCTTGTTAGCTGTGCGTATAATACCTAAAACGAAGATGTGCTCTCATTTATTTGAACTAGGGACGGACAGACGGACAAAAACAAAAAAACAAACAAAAAGAATCATTATCGCCTCGCTCACTTGGTATAACTTGGAAAGAAGACCTGATAGTAAAACAAGTTGAATAGTACCAGCGATGCGATGTGCTGGAATAAAAAAAACCAAGGGAAACCAACGCCGTGCAAATATTTAGACACCCTGCCTCCATCTACTATTTACCTATCGTAGCATGTGTGCTGCGTCGGCCAATTGAAAAATAAAAAAAAATAAAGAAAATTCAGTATAATGCGATCACCTAACAAAAGCAGAAAGAATGCGACGATTTCCTTCTCCAAACGGTAGCCTAGAACTAGTGAACGAGAATTCGGCAGCTGTGATAAGACAGTGTGTTGGCCTCGGTTCACTTAATTGATGGAGACCATTTTAACTACCGAATGTTGGAGAGTGGAGAATAGTACTAGTTGTATGCGGTGGAGCTAGACTTTTTGGTACACTCTAGAAATCCGTTTGACTAGTACTCTCCTACTACATCTTGCCGCCACAGACTGGTATGCCTACAACCAATGGTATGCCCACAAATGAAACTAACGGTTGCTCTCTACTTGCAGGAGTTCTGCTGAGCATCGAATCGCCGACATATTTCAATGAAAATTATTAGGATCGCACCAAATGATATGGTATATTCAAAAATGAAAGCATTCGTTGTTTTTTTTTCTATAGGAGTTCAGCTGACCATAGAATCGTCGAATTATTATTTTTTCAATGGAATTGGTATGTACGCACTATTTATATTATAATCCTCACTAAAACTTACTTTTTATTATAGTTCAAATGAGCACTGACTCACCGAATTGGTATGCTCACACTGTATAATATGATGTATTAAAAAAAATAAAGTCATCGCTGTGTATATTTTTCTTTCTTGTAGGAGTTCAGCTGAGCCTCGAATCGAATTATTCAAATCAAATTTGGTATGTTCGCACTATATACACGACTGAGACTAATCGTTGCTCTTTTCTTATAGAAGCTCACCTGAGCAGGCTCGCCTATAAGACGGAAAATTTATCACGCAGCACTGGTGAGCAACTAAATTTTCTTACACTAGAGTCGCTAAATGATTGAATGTTCTTTTCACAGAATCAATATCATTATGTATATACGTGTCGTAAATATGAGATAAATATTACACGCAATAATTCAGCACATTTTCCTTTTGTTCACAGGAACTCTTTTAATCCAACAGATTTTCATCTCTAAATGCCGAATATTGCATTGCTAACGCATGCTGGACATGGCATCAAACAGGTAAATCCGACTACGCACATATGTGTGCGTGCCTTATTATTTCACGCACTCATTGGAAAATTCTCACTTTTATCCACAGGAAAGAATGCACAGAAAAGATTTGATTCGTTTCGCACTTTGAATTGCCGCGAAGTTGGCTTTGATTTTTCAGAAAATTTTCCTTGCTAAGCAAGTGGAAATCACCACGAAAGAATCACTTGCAAAAAAAATGTATTCGCGCAAAGAAACAAGCCATACTTCTCGACCCCTCCACGATGTAATTTTTTCTTTCTTCATTTAGTTTTCAAAATTGACAACGTTCAGAATCAAACTCCCTGACTCCACGCAGTCTGCTTTACATGCAGCCGTTCCTCGCTTCAGCCAAAGGCAGGCGAGCATTTTTCGTTCGTCGCGTCGGTTCAATCCCGAAATTTTTGCTGGCGACTTATAGGAGGCAAAACTCTTTGCCAGAGAAAATCTGCTGTGTAGCAAAAATTTTTCTGAGAATTTCGGGCGGACTTGCGTAACGTATTGCGTGATGGTATTGCGTGATGTTTTACAGCTAGGCGATTTACCGTTTCGGAATGTAAGATTTAAACGAAGAATTGTAATTTGTGCCAGTTTTGCGCATATTAAAATTCTTCGTTCGAAAAAATATGTTTTCTTTTCTTTTATTATTAAGAAAGAATAGATCGTTTATTTTTCAGTTGGGATGCTATATGTGAAAGTAGCAAAAGGCTATTTTCCGAATTAAATATACAATTTTGCGCCTTTTCAGGTACATTTACATTTTTATGGAAGAGTAGCAAAGCGCTACTTTCCGAATATTATTTTCAGGTATTAAACCAAGGGCTACTTTTCGAGAGTTATATAAACTTTCGCGCCTTTTCAACAAATTTAAAGAAAAGAAAAACAAGTAAAAAAGCTAGAATTAGTCTACGACCAATTCTTATGATACCCTAGATGAATGCCCGTATAAAATTTCGTATGATCACGGATCTATGAAGTTTGAGTTTTGAAGTGGTTTTTCGCATATATTTCTAGAACGGTTCGTCAGACAGAAAAAATGATTATTAGCAATTTTATAGGATTTCGTATTCTAAAGAAGTTTTTAGTACAATAAAAATGTGTAGGACTAATCGTTCGCACAGTATTAGTAAAAAACCTAAACTTTTAGATGGCAACACCAAGAAATTTTATTTGCTATTATTATGAAAACATCATGTACCAATTTTCAGCTCTCTATGTCGATGCGCTCATAGGCAGTGTCCAAATATATAGTGGAAAACAAAATTTTTGTATGATAACCCGACGATAGAGTTGCCCGATTTATCTCATTTCCGAACTTAATTTTACGTTTTTTTTAAAGGCTGTGTACAAAGTTCAGCCCTCTAAGTATATGCGTTCTCGAGCTATCATGCGCACGGACGGACGGGCATGCAAAAATCAAAATAATTTTTAATATTATGCGTGGGTGTCCAATCCATTTTGCTCCACGATCATTATTTCGAGGTGTAACAAACGGAATGACAAATTTAGTATACCCTATAGATTTCATCTAGGGTATAAATATTAATTAACATGTGCAGAAATAAAAATAGATAACAAAAATTAAGCGGAAAATAAAAGAAAGGAGAGAAAAGTTGCTTGAGGGCAGAACGCTAACACATCCACAGAAAATAATCCAGTCGACCAGTTCCCTGAGTTAAACCATTCTTTGAATCTGGCCGAAATTTTAGAAGAATCGCAAAACCACAGTCTAAGTCAAATCGATATTTTAGCATGAGACGACATACATAATTCCATTTATAAGGGCACCCATTCTTTGCAAGTACCAGGTTAAGGTATCGAATAGATGATCCCACATCCTGTCCACAACCTCTATATCATTTACGAGCCTACTAGTTTTGGCCATAATGATTGTTGTGACAGTGAAATATCTACGCCATGTAGTCAGCAAGATGAGACAACAGTCGAGCAAACCCACTGACTTATAACAATGGACTGAGCATATTGTCATTTTCCTATAGGAAAGTATGGCACAAGTTCTATAGTTCTCTCTTTCGCCCTATGGCAGAGTTGGAGATATCAACACAAAATATTTCATTCTGGAACGTCTGCTTATGCCATTTGATGCTTTTATGTTGGCTACAGATGCAATCACCTCAGAAAGAATAAGGTAAAAATAGTGTTTACCATGCTCCATCTCTCTTGCCCATAAGCAGCATTCAGTTAAGAATAACTTTTGAAATTAAAGCGGAATGAGTTCAATTTCTTATAAGCGATTAAAATATCAATTGGGTACAAGAAAATATATTTTTTTAATTAAATTGGATTTACGGATGTAAAATTTCATCTGATTGGTTGAGTTTTACATATTTTTTATATAATCGTTTTAAAGGGTGCTGTAATGGTGATATGCAGAAACACAATATTTTTTGTGCCAGATGATATAGCAAATCGTTCAGTCCATTGTTATAAGTCAGTGAGTCAACCACAAGATAACCCCGAAATTTCATCAGAGGTAATTCCTTTAGAAAAACGAACTCAAGCCCCGCCACCGACTTTTAAGTGAACTCGATCGCATTCCAGAACAAAATCTGTACAAATCGTTTAATGTTGCGAACAATGACACTGCCGAAATGAGCCACTTCCTTAAAAATTCAAAGTATAGAACAAAAGGTAGACCGTGTTATGGTCGTAGCGTATTGCATCTAGCAGTATGCTACACTGTGCTAATTACACGTCTACGTTGACCCGTAGCTGCATGAGGTGGGCGCAGACTGTTTCCTATATGTATGTGTGGAATTCGGGTCACAATGACAACAACAATGAAATTCAAGAATAAAATATTTATTATAATTCACTTGATATTAATGATTACTTAGGATTATTCTAGTTATCCCACGATGGCTGGCTGGGTCTCCCTTCTCTTCGTCTCTTCCTTTTTTGCCTCGCCTTCATGTCGTTTTTGTATCTTCTATGTTGTCACACTGAGGTTTAGTTTCTCCGTAACTCACAGCAAGCTGCGCGATTAGGTGCTCAGCTTGTGTAAAGGTGAGTTCTTATTATTGTTCCTACAACTCGGCCGTCCTGAGAATATCACCGGCCCGGTGCACCGACTTTAAGTTTGTGTACAGTGCGCATCTCGTCCATAAATATCATTCGCTTCTTAGGTAAACTTTTCGTATCTCGCATCTACGGTCCCTCATGTAAGCGTCTTTCACATCTCAGGTAAGCATTTTTCGTCTAACAGTTAAAAATCTTTCATCTCATAGGTAAGCATCTTTCGTCTCCTGAATAAGCATCTTTCGTCTCGGTTGAACATCTTTCGTCTAGTAACCCAACATTTTTCATCTAATAGGTAAGCATCTTTCGTCTCCCGAACAAGCACCTTTCGTCTCGGTTGAACATCTTTCGTCTAGTAGGTAAATATTTTCATCTAATAGGTAAGTATTATTCGTCTCTCAGATAAGTATCTTTCGTCTCTCAGGTAAGGTAAGTAGGATGTTATATGCAAGGTCAGATAAATCACGGGGGGATAAGGTAAGTAGGATGAGGTAAATATTTTGGATAATTTGTGCTAGGGTCTTCTATCTGGTGCCTTGTTAGCAATTGCATCGGGAACTTCGACATCGGGCTCCTCATCTGATGTAAGCTCTTCGTCGTTGTAGATGAACCAGAGTTTCAGGTTGTCACTGCTGGCCGTGGTGCATTTAGGACCTTCATGAATGCCAACTTTCTCGACTGTGTACCTGTCATTTGCTCCCACTTGCGTAACCCTGTAAGGACCCAAATATTTTGAATGAATTTTTAAGGAATTATCAAACTGAGTCCTTTTAATTGCAACCAGATCTCCAATTTGGTAATTTGGTGCTTTTCGCCTCTTTTTGTTAAACTGTTCCTGATTTTCTTTTTGCGCTCTATGGTTGTTTCTTTTCGCTTCTTCTCGAAACTCATCTCGCTCTCCTTCAAAGGTCTCAGTGACGCTTTGTGCTACGACTTCAGCTAGCTGTAGCTGTTCAGCATTTCTCATCCTAACTCCGTAGAGGACTTCGAATGGCGTCCTCTTAATACTTCGTTGCCAACTTGAATTCACAAACCTTTGCAGTGGACTCGTAAATTTGTACCATTCCTCAGGGTTATCAATGGATAGTTTTGTCAAGGCTGCGATAATTACTCTGTGTACCCTTTCCACTTGCCCGTTTCCTCTAGGCACACCAGTTGTAACAAGGGTATGATGGATGTTCTGTTCCTTCCAATAATCTTTAAATGGGTTAGATGTAAAGGCTGCGCCTTTATCCGATATAATATGTCTGGGGTTTCCAAATACTGATTTTTGGCCTTCCAGTTTTTGTAATACTTCAGTTGTTGTTAGCGTCTTCACGGGGTAAATCCAAACAAACTTGGAGAATGCGTCGATCACTGTAAAGATGTATCGGTAATTTTTTTTTGTCGTAGTTAGCGGTCCTGGGTGATCAACGTGATACGTCACTAAAGGTGAATCGTCTTTGGGGATGGGGTGTAATAGTCCATCTTGTTTTCCACATTTTCGTTCGCCCAATATGCAAGGTATGCAATTCTTTCTGCACGTCTCAATCGCTTCTTTTATTTTGGGAATAGCGTACTCCCTGCAGAGAATATCCTCCATCTTTTTTGCTCCAAAGTGTCCCTGGTCGTGTACATTTTTTATGAGTTCCGTCTGCATACCTTTCGGAACGCATAGCAATTTGTTGCCCTGAGCATCGAGCTGATATAAAATTCCTCGTTCCAATATGTAGATCTCAAAAGGTTCCGATTCCAAAATTTGTGCAATTAGCTTCAGTCTAGGATCCTTTAATTGGGCGGATTTGATTCTGGTCACTACATCAGCTTCTACTATCATAGCTATTGGATCCCTACTAAGAGCGTCCACATGCTTCATTTTTATACCACTTCTGTGTTCTAATGTGTAGTCGTAGTCCTGCAGGAGCAGCGCCCATCCTGAGATTCTCGGAGCTATGTCTTTTTTTTCCATCGTCATCTTGAATGCTGCACAATCCGTCACTATTTTAAATGGTATACCAAGCAAATAAACTCGGAACTTTTTTAGTGCTTCGACGATGGCAAGCACTTCCAACTCATAACTGCTGTACCTTTCTTGAGTTGGGGTTGTCTTGCGACTAAAGTAATGAACCGGGTGTAACTTGAAATCATCTCTGCTCTTCTGTAGGAGTATGGCTCCGTACCCGAATTTGGAAGCATCAGTGTGAAGCTCTGTACCCGCTTCCTGACTGGAGATCGCTAGAACAGGTTGTGTTGACAGTATCTCTTTAATTCTGTTAAAAGCGTTCAGTTGGGCTGATCCAAATACAAATGTATACTCTTTACGTAATAAATCGGACAGAGGTTTAGCGAGTTGTGCATATCCTGGGATGAATTTGCGGAAATATCCTGCTAACCCGAAGAAACTTTGCAGTTTCTTTGCATTAGTCGGTTGGGGGAACTTTTTTACTGCCATCGTTTTCCCGACTGACGGTCGAATCTTTCCACAGGATATTTCATAGCCTAGGTACTCGATATCCGTGCACAAAAATTGGCATTTTCTCCAGTTAATTCGTAATCCATGTCTAGCTGCCGTGCTCAAGGCTTCTACTAGGCGACTTATACCCTCTTCTTCGTCCTTAGATAAGATCACAATATCGTCCATATAAATCAGCATAATTTTTCGCAGGACTAATGGCTGGAACACTCTGTTTATGAATTTCTGAAATACTGTCGGAGATGTACACAGTCCAAAAAATTCATTTTCGAGATTCAATGTAGTAAATACTCTTGCCCCGTGCAATTCGTCGATCTGGTCCTCTATAAGGGGTAATGGGAACCTATCTCTTATGACTTCCCTGTTCAATTTCCTGTAATCGATACAGAGTCGTTTACTGCCGTCCTTTTTGTTCGCGAGGACTATCGGACTAGAATACTCTGAATCACTTAGCCTGATAATATCTTGTGCGAGCCACTCTTGTATCTGTTTATCTACTATTTGTTTTTCCAAAGGAGACGGCCTACGAGGCTTTTGTGAAATTGGTACGTCGCTCTTTAGCACTATCTTCATTTCAATTCCAACGTCTTTGCTGCGTTCTGGTTTATAATGCGATATTATTTCTTTTATTTTTGCCTTGTATGCCACATTCCCTATGCTAATATAGCTATTATCTTGTTCGTGAACGTTGAAGCAGTCTTGTACTTCTTCCTGTGCCCGCTTTATCTTTACTTCATTCGATCGTATTGAGATTTCGGTGCCATTAAGCACATCCTTTCCAACAATCATTGGTACTTGCATCTCCCGCAGGATGTGTACCATAGTGGTGAACGCAAGCTCATCAATTTCGATTTCGGCTTCAAAACTCCCCAGCGTTTTTGTGCGGGCTGCGGCGATTCCTCGCACAGCAATAGCATTCCCCTTAATAGTTGGTGACCCCAAGTTGAAGTACTCGTCTTCTCTAATAAGCGTTAAGTCGCTTCCCGTATCAATGAGAGCCTCTAAATCATAATTATTTATATGTACTTTCTTATGATTATTGTTAGTATATAGTGACACGTTAACATTCGCACTACTTGTAGACTGTTTCAGAGGACATTCAGGTGCTTTGTGTCCAAATCTTCGACAAGAAAAACATTTAGGTCGAAGCTTGACCTTTCTACATTCTTGCGATTTGTGGCCGGCTATTCCGCAGTTGTAGCATACTGTTGCCTTAGGTTTAGGCTGCGAAGATTTAAATTCACTGCGCCTGGCTACCTGAACTCTTTCCAAAAACTTACTATAAGATTCTAATTTTTTCCTGAATTCTTTGACATCAGTTGCACCATATAACATAGCCTTATTTGCATGTGCATCGTTTATGCCATCAATCGTATATTGGATGATAGCCAAATCATCCACCTGCCCCTTGAGACCCAGCTCCCTCATTTTGAGAAAATACTCATGTAGAGGTTCATCTTTTTGCTGCCTTCTCTTTGCCAGCCTTCGGTGAATCTCTCCGCTATTAATTAGTTCTACAAAATTCTCCATTAAAAATTCTTTTAATTTCTCCCATGTTATCAAATCAGTACGTAATCTCACAGCGAGCTTAGCTGAACCCTTTAGTAGCCTCCTCGCAAATAAGAGTTTCTCAAGAGCGGACCAGTTCATAGATGTAGCTGCGGTTTCTATTTCGTCTACCCATAATTTCACGTCATAACAGTCGTCACCCGAAAATTCGCTCAAGGCATTGGACACATCTTGAAAGGAAATCTGACTATGCAAACTAACAGATCGTAAAGTAGCATTTTCCGCCCTAAGAAATGACAACTCATTATCCTTTGCTTCCATCAATTGTTTCCTCAAACTATTCAATTCGCGGTCACGCTCATCAGCTGATCTTTCTACGTTATGGTGTGACTCGTCTCGACGGTTAAGAACATCACGCGCTTGGTTAGAGTCCAATGCTAGAATATCTGCTATCGCGGTACTCTTACAGCAACGACATCTCTTTTGCCCTTTCCCATACTTGTACTGATTTGGCAATAATATTCATAAATCTAGTAACAAAATTCAGTAAGATTCTCAAGATCTTTCATATAATTCTTGTTAGAACACTTGTTTGTCTATTGAGTAGATAAAGTTATTTAAATCTAAGAGAACGATTGTGTTCGTTTTTATTTGTATGACGTTTTCGTATATTTATCGTACAAAAATCTAGTCTACTAAAAGATTCAGCATTCTCGAAATTAATTTTAGTTCTCGTAGTAGGTGGAAACCGGTTTAAAATTCTGCCACTCGTTAAAATGTTTGTTATTAAATCGTTATTTATTTCCTATTCTCGCAGTATTGTTCACTGCCTCATTCTCTAATTGCATTACTGTGCGATAATTAGAAACCGTAATTAGCCACAGTGTATTATTCCATTAAACACCATATACACGCTTATATGAATTTTAGTTAATAGTATGATAATATAATTGTTAGTACATAGTTCATATATCAAATGCCTACCAATAATGTAATCAAATCAATCGAAATAAATCAAATACCTGGATGCACTTGAACTTTTAATGTGCTGTAGCAATTGTACCTTATTTTTATAAATGTCCATCACACGCTAATTTTCTATGACTGCTGAGTTCTCTTTCAGTTTTCACTTATAAAATTCCCTCGCTGAACTATATAAAATTTGTTTTGCTTTCGCTTATGTCAGCGAATAGTTTTGTTGCTGCTATTTAATTTCCAAATCGCTTACAGCTTATATTTTTGACGTTCTTTGTTTTTTTAAGATGTTTAGCAGATGAAATAAATCCATGGGAAAATAATCCCGGTTGAGCCCCCAATTTTGTGGGAATTCGGGTCACAATGACAACAACAATGAAATTCAAGCATAAAATATTTATTATAATTCACTTGATATTAATGATTACTTACGATTATTCTAGTTATCCCACGATGGCTGGCTGGGCCTCCCTTCTCTTCGTCTCTTCCTTTTTTGCCACGCCTTCATGTCGTTTTTGTATCTTCTATGTTGTCACACTGAGGTTTAGTTTCTCCGTAACTCACAGCAAGCTGCGCGTTTAGGTGCTCAGCTTGTGTAAAGGTGAGTTCATATTATTTTTCCTACATGTATATACGCGCTGTACGCGCCGAACGCTAAAAAAAAAGAAAAAAGAAGAAGAAGAATCAGAAAGGGCGAGAAGAAAAATCTGATTTGTCAAGTGTTTGGAAGAAGTCTAGGAATAAATAAAAAGTTATCGCAAAAGATCGAATACGGAAATAAAAAAATCAACCCGGAAGAGTTTGGGATTTTGGCGAACATGCAAGACGGAAAAGGTGGTGCTGAGAGTTTTGATTAAAAAAGCCGAAGCAATTGTACAAGTCAAGGTGGAAATTTGCACGTAAAACCGAATACCGAAGGGATCAAGCTGAGGAGAACAAAATAAAAGCCCTTCACTCGAGGATCGTCTAACTATTTTGGGAAAGGTCTGCAGATGCCCATCAAACAGGAATTTGTTTGAAGTGTTCAACCACAGTGTAAATTGCAGCATTCTGCAGCGAGAAAATTATTAAATGAGGGATTTTATTTACCGACGAATTTACCCACCGAGTATTGGATTTCTACGTGGGACAAGCAACGAGATCTGATAAGTTTTTTACTTTTTTTTTTTTTGAAATAGTACAATTACTTAAACCATGAAAGTAGCACATATTTAGATCTTGAAAGAAAAAATATATTTGAATTCGGATAGATAAGAAGATAATAAAGGAATGAGTTCTGACATATAGTACCAATGAAAACAAACGATTATAAAATTAAGTACATAGGTAATAACGGCATTGAGCCTCGCTAGAAGCAAGTACTAATGATTGCGGTATATTTCAAAAGGTTTTATTACCAGTCTTAATAAAAAAATTTTTTGTTTGAAGCTCAGTGCTTCACTTAATAGTAAAGTTAAGTCGAGTCGAGTGCGTGGAGTCAATCCGATCGGATGTTGCCTCGTGTTGTTGATCTAATCGATTAATCTAAACATAGCTAATGAATTAATTTAAAACAAGTTGTAGTGTTGTGTTAAACAATTTCCATATAAATCGTTAACTATAATTTTTTAAAATTCGACGCGATCGTTCAATAAATAAATTATCAAAATTAAATTTTATCCGCCAAGTGAAGGGCTCTTCTATGCCCTATCAACATTCTATAAGCCAGCAGCACGGTAACGTTTCCTTTCCTTCGCTTCATCTGTGATCAGTGCAAATGCATTAGCACTTGTCACTGATCAGCAATCCGGGTGCACTCAGCTGTGGTCATTGAACTGCACAGTCTGAGGTATTGAAAGCAGCATTAGGCATAACACTATTGTTGTTTTTTTTTACCTCGATGTGTCGTTGACTGCTGCTGGTGGCGCCCAAATTTTTGTGTTGTTGTGTGTCGCTTTTTGTCTTTTTTGCTTTTTTGTTTTTGCCTTCAGCATGCAGAATTTTATTTTAGATTTCTGCAACATTCGCGGATTAAGAGCAAATCGGTTTTCGGTGTACTGCCACCTTAACTCAAAAAATCCGGCAATTTTTGCGCTAAGTGAAACCAAGGTCGTTTCTGATGCTGATATTAATCAGTATCACGTCCCTGGTTACAGCTTCGTGCCTCTTTTTTCTCAGCATAGAGGGATCGCAGTATATATTCGGAATGATGTGGCCTTTACTATTCTTCAAGATTTTCCTTCTGCTAATCCAGAGTTTAATTATATCTGGATTAGGTTCAAACTTCACAAGCACATCATATACTTCTGTTTCCTTTATCGCAGCCCAAATATGTCTGATGACGACACGGTATTCGTATTTGACAATATCTCCAACAATATTGATCATTTGCTTTCTGTTTCCCCCTCTTCCGAAATCGTCCTGGCAGGCGATTTTAATGTTCATAATATACCGTGGCTCAGACATTCTTCTACCACAAGTCCTGCGGGCCGTTTCGTTGAACTCTTCTGTGAATCATTTAATTTGCAACAGCTAGTGGATGCACCAACGCGAATTCCTGATGCAGCTGGAGATAAAGCTAATTTACTCGACTTGTTTCTAACATCTCATCCTGACAAATATTCCATTTCAGTCGGTTCCCCTCTTGGAAATTCAGACCATTGTTTAATCACGGCTCAATTTACCACCTCAAACCTGTGCCGACCAACTGCTCCACCTACAAGTAGGCTTCTTTGGCACTATAAGAATGCTGATTGGGAAAGTCTCAATAAGTATCTTAAAGAAATTGATTGGTCGGTCTGTTTTGCTTCGAGGGATGTTGATGAATGCACATTACAATTTAGTAACATACTAAATCTTGGCATGCGTGAATACATTCCGTATTCTTACAGCAGGTCTCAACAACAGCATGATCGCTCCTGGTTTAACGATAAGTGCAACCAAGCTATAAAAGCGAAAGAGTCTGCTTTTCGCGCCTATCAATTGCATCCATGTCCGGAAATGAAACAAGTCTACAAGACTGCACGGAACACCTGCAAGTCCATTATCCAGAGAGAAAAATTTCTTTTTGACCAGAATATTAGACAAAGAATCTTGACAAGCCGCAAAGGTAGCAAAGGTTTCTGGTCCCTGGTCAAAACCATCAGGAACAATTTCACCAGTTCCTCTATACCTTCACTACTTAATAATGGTGAAGTGATTGTTGACTCCCTGGATAAAGCTAATATTTTAGCTGCTAGATTCGCTTCAAATTCTCGTCTTCCACCAACTTCACAAACACCTGTTTTGCATCGCCCGTGTGAATGTGTACAAGAGCCAATACACCTTCGTACGAGGGATGTGGTCAGGGTCCTTAAGGGGATCAACGTCTCCAAAGCCGCAGGTCCTGATGGTTTTTCGCCCCTGTTAATTAAAAGCTGCGCCTCATCCTTGGCTAAACCTCTGCGCAAACTCTTCTACTTGTCTTATTCGACAGGAAAATTTCCAACTGCTTGGAAGCTAGCTCACGTTCAGCCTATTCCTAAGAAAGGAGAGGGTAGCGATCCCTCAAATTATCGACCAATTGCCATCACTTCGATTCTTTCAAAGGTTTTTGAATCTATCATTAACTCAAAATTAATGAAGTATCTAGAAACTAATCATCTCATCAACGATCGCCAATATGGCTTCCGAGCTGGACGCTCATCTGGAGACTTGCTGACCTTTCTTACGGAACGTTGGAATCGTAGTCTTCACAATTTTGGTGAGTCTAAAATCGTTGCCCTAGATATTTCAAAAGCCTTTGATAGAGTCTGGCATCCAGCCCTTTTAGCCAAACTCAAAGCACTTGGTCTCTCCCCTCCTCTTGTATTATGGATTGAAAGTTTCCTATCTAGTCGCCAAATACGTGTTGTATTAGATGGCGTTACGTCTGAACCGCATCCCATAAATGCCGGTGTACCTCAAGGCTCTGTTATCTCTCCAACTCTCTTTTTAATTTTCATTAATGATCTGCTTTCCCTTACTTTCAATCCCATCCATAGTTTCGCAGATGACAGTACTCTTGATTTCGCTTACTCCTTTGACACTCTTGCAGAATCCAGGGGGAATGCTGCATGTGTTAAACGAGATTGCATGACTAGATCATTGAATAACGATCTTGCCAATATCCTCGCTTGGGGCAAAGCGAATCGCGTCGAATTCAATGCATCAAAGTCCCAAAGCTGTCTTATCTCATTAAAACAAGATCATAACTTAACCACACCCGTTTCTTTTGATGGAGCATTCATTTCTGATTCACCGTCACTAAGCATTCTTGGCATTAATATTTCCAGTAAGTTAAACTGGACAGATCACATCTTCTCTGTTGCCAAAGAAGCATCGAAATGTCTTGGATTTCTGAAAAGGTGTAAGAAATATTTCAGCCCGTCAAATCTAGCGCTCCTCTACAAGTCCTACATTAGACCTAGAATGGAATACAACTCCCATATATGGGCCGGGGCTGGTCGCACAGCCTTAGCTTCATTGGATATTGTCCAAAAGAGAGCCTTCAAGCTCATTGGCGATTTGGCAATAACTTGTCATATCGACTCACTCGAGCACCGCCGCAATGTTGGATGCCTTTCGCTCCTTTATCGCTATATGCATGGTCAATGTTCTGATGAAATATCTAGTCTAATCCCTTGTAGAATGATTCCTGCACGCAATACTCGCGCTGCAAACCGCGCACATCCTTTAACCCTTCAAATTACTTTCGGCCGTACAGTAAAATTCCGAGATGCTTTTTTATCCCGAACAGTGCGAATGTGGAACAGCTTACCATCTTCTGTTTTTCCTCCGGCATACAATCTGCGGAAGTTTAAGGGCGACATACATCGGCACCTCCGCCACTTTCCTCATATCCCCTAATCCTTTCCCTATCTCCTTCCTGCCATGCTGTGCTTTGCATCATAGGGTATCCCCTGAGCTTGGCTTAATAATTATATAAAAAAAAAAAAAAAAAAAAAAAAAAAAAAAAAAAAAAAAAATTTGTTGTGTATTAAATGTCTGTTCAGTCCTCACAGTTCACATACAAGCATATTATCCCTAGTAAAATCTCCCAGTCAAATCATAACACCTTGATCCCTCGTTGCAGTCCAAAACAATATCTCCTAAAAAGACAGAAAAACCAACACAAAGAATCCAACTTAAAGTTATTTTATATGAAAAATACTTATCTAAAATCAGAGAAATTCTTTTCTTTGGTCCAGCGGCGCTCAAGGCTTTCCCCAATCAAAAATATTATCAAAAACATACAAAAATGTTATTAATTTTAACATTTATATATAAAAACGTCATAAACTTACCTTAAACATTGATTCCTCCTACATTTGTTGATGACAGCAACTGACATTACGTCAGTCAGCTGTCGGTGGTACGTTCCATTGACATGTATATAAATGGACTGCTTGATGAGCCAAAAACGCATGAAAGCAAATGGCACCACTTTCGTATTCCTGTCTCTTTCCCTGAGAGCATACTTTCCCACTGAACTGTAACGAAAAATTGCTTGTAAAAATCCTTGTTAAAAACACTTTCTTCGACTCATAATTAAAATTTAACGATACAAATAGTCCCAAATACCTTTGTGGTAAATTCGGTAAATCCCACTGACATTCATATACGTAAATTCCCAAATAATAAGATCGAATACGGAAATAAAAAAATCAACCCGGAAGAGTTTGGGATTTTGGCGAACATGCAAGACGGAAAAGGTGGTGCTGAGAGTTTTGATTAAAAAAGCCGAAGCAATTGTACAAGTCAAGGTGGAAATTTGCACGTAAAACCGAATACCGAAGGGATCAAGCTGAGGAGAACAAAATAAAATCCCTTCACTCGAGGATCGTCTAACTATTTTGGGAAAGGTCTGCAGATGCCCATCAAACAGGAATTTGTTTGAAGTGTTCAACCACAGTGTAACTTGCAGCATTCTGCAGCGAGAAAATTATTAAATGAGGGATTTTATTTACCGACGAATTTACCCACCGAGTATTGGATTTCTACGTGGGACAGGCAACGAGATCTGATAAGTTTTTTACTTTTTTTTTTTGAAATAGTACAGTTACTTAAACCATGAAAGTAGCACATATTTAGATCTTGAAAGAAAAAATATATTTGAATTCGGATAGATAAGAAGATAATAAAGGAATGAGTTCTGACATATAGTACCAATGAAAACATACGATTATAAAATTAAGTACATAGGTAATAACGGCATTGAGCCTCGCTAGAAGCAAGTACTAATGATTGCGGTATATTTCAAAAGGTTTTATTACCAGTCTTAATAAAAAAATTTTTTGTTTGAAGCTCAGTGCTTCACTTAATAGTAAAGTTAAGGCATTTGTTGTGTATTAAATGTCTGTTCAGTCCTCACAGTTCACATACAAGCATATTATCCCTAGTAAAATCTCCCAGTCAAATCATAACACCTTGATCCCTCGTTGCAGTCCAAAACAATATCTCCTAAAAAGACAGAAAAACCAACACAAAGAATCCAACTTAAAGTTATTTTATATGAAAAATACTTATCTAAAATCAGAGAAATTCTTTTCTTTGGTCCAGCGGCGCTCAAGGCTTTCCCCAATCAAAAATATTATCAAAAACATACAAAAATGTTATTAATTTTAACATTTATATATAAAAACGTCATAAACTTACCTTAAACATTGATTCCTCCTACATTTGTTGATGACAGCAACTGACATTACGTCAGTCAGCTGTCGGTGGTACGTTCCATTGACATGTATATAAATGGACTGCTTGATGAGCCAAAAACGCATGAAAGCAAATGGCACCACTTTCGTATTCCTGTCTCTTTCCCTGAGAGCATACTTTCCCACTGAACTGTAACGAAAAATTGCTTGTAAAAATCCTTGTTAAAAACACTTTCTTCGACTCATAATTAAAATTTAACGATACAAATAGTCCCAAATACCTTTGTGGTAAATTCGGTAAATCCCACTGACATTCATATACGTAAATTCCCAAATAATAAGATCGAATACGGAAATAAAAAAATCAACCCGGAAGAGTTTGGGATTTTGGCGAACATGCAAGACGGAAAAGGTGGTGCTGAGAGTTTTGATTAAAAAAGCCGAAGCAATTGTACAAGTCAAGGTGGAAATTTGCACGTAAAACCGAATACCGAAGGGATCAAGCTGAGGAGAACAAAATAAAATCCCTTCACTCGAGGATCGTCTAACTATTTTGGGAAAGGTCTGCAGATGCCCATCAAACAGGAATTTGTTTGAAGTGTTCAACCACAGTGTAACTTGCAGCATTCTGCAGCGAGAAAATTATTAAATGAGGGATTTTATTTACCGACGAATTTACCCACCGAGTATTGGATTTCTACGTGGGACAGGCAACGAGATCTGATAAGTTTTTTACTTTTTTTTTTTGAAATAGTACAGTTACTTAAACCATGAAAGTAGCACATATTTAGATCTTGAAAGAAAAAATATATTTGAATTCGGATAGATAAGAAGATAATAAAGGAATGAGTTCTAACATATAGTACCAATGAAAGCAAACGATTATAAAATTAAGTACATAGGCAATAACGGCATTGAGCCTCGCTAGAAGCAAGTACTAATGATTGCGGTATATTTCAAAAGGTTTTATTACCAGTCTTAATAAAAAAATTTTTTGTTTGAAGCTCAGTGCTTCACTTAATAGTAAAGTTAAGGCATTTGTTGTGTATTAAATGTCTGTTCAGTCCTCACAGTTCACATACAAGCATATTATCCCTAGTAAAATCTCCCAGTCAAATCATAACACCTTGATCCCTCGTTGCAGTCCAAAACAATATCTCCTAAAAAGACAGAAAAACCAACACAAAGGATCCAACTTAAAGTTATTTTATATGAAAAATACTTATCTAAAATCAGAGAAATTCTTTTCTTTGGTCCAGCGGCGCTCAAGGCTTTCCCCAATCAAAAATATTATCAAAAACATACAAAAATGTTATTAATTTTAACATTAATATATAAAAACGTCATAAACTTACCTTAAACATTGATTCCTCCTACATTTGTTGATGACAGCAACTGACATTACGTCAGTCAGCTGTCGGTGGTACGTTCCATTGCCATGTATATAAATGGACTGCTTGATGAGCCAAAAACGCATGAAAGCAAATGGCACCACTTGCACACATGCTTGTAAAAATCCTTGTTAAAAACACTTTCTTCGACTCATAATTAAAATTTAGCGATACAAATAGTCCCAAATACCTTTGTGGTAAATTCGGTAAATCCCACTGACATTCATATACGTAAATTCCCAAATAATTTTAATATAACGCCAGTTTACGACAGTTGGTAGCATTGACAGTGAGAGAATACTTCTGAAATCAAAATTTGTGCCACATGAATCAGGAGATCAAGCAGTCCAAGTGGTACGTTCAGACATCGCATCAATCCTTGCTAGGGCAACGCCAAGAGGCGAGATATAATAACTGGATTCGGCGGCTATATAAAGCCGACGAGCCGTAGCAGAAAATCATTCTTGGTCCAGAACTCATTGTTATGGTCGTAGCATAATGCAGGTAGCATTGTGCTACACGGAGAATTACTGCAGCAGGTATGCCGGCCGGCTGCCATGCCGACAGTCCGCACGCACCCTAGCTCGAAGAAGCTCGTACCTATCAGCGGAAAAGAAGAAGACAATCGATCTGTCCTGTCAAACCGTGAAATCCAAAAATAAGTGGAAACTGGAGCTCACGAGAAATTAGTTTCTAAAACATCGGCGAATAATTTAACCCCGCACGTAAATTTAGAAAATTTGTTTATCATTCCTAATAACAAAATTTCAATGGATAAAATATTTTTCTAGTAAATATAAAGTAATCCGCCACCTTTTCGTCCAGCAAAAAAGAACATTCCGTCATTTGGGTTTAAATGCGTTGTACATATACAGATCCACAAATAAATTGCAGTATCATAATGCTGAAGAAGTATAACTACGTAATTTACCGATGTATTTAACTGCGGCTTTTTGGCATTACGTGGAGCAAATAGCAATTGTCGGCTAAGTTCTGAAAATAGATTTGGTGCGATTACCAAGAAGTCGCAAAAAACAGATACTATATAATCGTGTCGTCAATCCATCGACTCTGCAAATGCAAAGAGCATTTATTTGTAAGTCCCTGCTTAAAACAATGTACAACGCTGGACATTCCGACATTAAACAGCTTAGAAATAGATCATGAAAATAGCAAGACAAAATAGCAGACATATTCGATTATTACTTATGAGAGCAAAGTTGGACAGCATCCCGTCCTTACAGATCGATAAAACGGGTACCCCACCGAATTGGGATGCTATTACAGTATGAGTGAGACTAATCAGACAAACGAAAATGTTATAGGAGACCAGCAATTAATTAAATTGTATGCAGTTTCAGTTGACAGGTCACTGGGTGCAGTACCTACTTAAACTCTTCCAGTCAACCGATTAGCAGATTATGTTTGGTATGTACGTAAAGAGTTTAGATTATAATATAAATATATAATTAGAAAAAAGGAATAAGAGTTGAAATTAGTTTCCCTATCAATGAAATAAGTAAATAGAGAAAAATGCAATGATTAACGTAAAAAATGTGAGAAAAGGGTGTATGCTATAGTTGCCCTATATTTGATCCAAAAAAATCAAATTTTATTAGTTAATTTTTAAGATAGTTATTTGAAAGTCAGCCTGGATTAATTTACAAATAATGCTTTGTATGTAGTTGAAATAAGGTAATTTTTACAACCGTAACTGTGACGTGTAGGTAGGGTATATTAATTTGCATAAATTTATTATTAGTTTTTTTTCAAACAGTACTTTAAACGATAACGTTTTCGAACTTGATTGACACGCTCTGCATAAGGTGACATAAGATTTGTGTGGAAAATAGTACTGCGTGTAATAAGAGAGCAGATATAAGCTTGAATACTAAGCAACCGTAGTCACATAGTATTTTAACTTTTGGTTAATGTTTTCCCTCGAAAGGGAAAATCTAATGCGTTATTTCCCTCAAAGTAATAAAATTTTTGCCCAAAAATTTTAAATAGGTACCTAATACATATAATTGCTTGCCAAAATTACTGAAATTAATTTTTCCCAACAAATGGGTGAATATAAAAACAAACAATTTTATTTTATTTATATAATTTGAATAAAAATTGAAAACATAACATTTTAGGTTCCTATAAGTTGCTTTTAAGCTTCAGTCAATGTAGAAATTTAAACAAATCGTCATCACCGTCATGACAATAAACGATATAAAATAATTAGATCAACGTTTAATATATCGAGTAGACAGATTATTTAAAAGATAAGGAACATACCCTCAGTTCATAATAATTTCATTAGAATTAACTTTAATTTAATATTTATTTGTTAGAATGAATCCAGGATTAGGTGTATATTTTTTTTTGAAAATGTCTTATGTCTTGAACAAGAATTATGGTCTAGAAATCGCAATTATAACGTAAAAATGAAGTGCTGAACGCTTTTATTTCTCCTTTCACTTTCCCGGAGCCCTCCCACATGAAGGTCGTCTAGGTCCGCTAGTCTCTCTCTTTACAGGTCCACCAGGGACTCTGAAAATAACTGCCCTCAGAGTCAGATGGGTGGTTGGGGAGTCCAGTGAAGGCATACCATCTGCGCCTTCAATGTGGATGTAGGTAAGTGACGTAAGGGTCCCTTCAAGACCGAATGTGTGCCGGCGTTTTAGTTTGTAGGCACGAAATTTTTTCTGTAAATGGCAGGCGGCAGCGGCAGGCTTTTCGTGGAACCTCCCCACACTTTCCGACAAAAGCTGAGGCGAGCTAGCGTGCCGCCCTGCAGTCAACGCTGTCCGTCGATTGATCTGTCAGCTCATTCTAGCAGTCTGGACTTCACGTCCAAGCCAATCACTCAACATACTACCATAACAAAATGGCGCCCAACGTGGGGCCACCTCAGTTAGACATCAGTGGTCTAATTATCACTTTTACTGGAGACTGGGACTTAGAGTGAGATGGTCATTTGGCACTTTGCTGATTGACTCACCTCAAGTCTCATATCCAGTGGAAGTTATATGCAGACCTGTGTTTAATTGGTTTTTTTGTTGAGCATTTTTGTAAACTAAAGTAAAGTTTTTTTAAAAGTTTTGATATTTTGATTTTTGAAAGGTCCTTGAGTAAAGTTAAGTAACGTAACGTTTTAAAGTTTTGAAAGTCTTTGAATTGAAGTTCGACTCTAGGTTTGATTTTGGTCCAGCCTCGTGTCTGAACAGGTGTCTAGTACTTTTGATTTTTTTTAAAGTTTTTGAATCG
>OZ005743.1:61901738-61909238 GCA_963930735.1 Dioctria linearis | reverse complement strand
TAAATAGTTGCAGCTTTTCATCATCGGATACTGTAACATGCGGAATGCTCCATTGGAGTTTGGTAATTTCAATTTTCACCACATCAGTTGGTGATATAATGGCATTATCGTCTGTCCTGCTCCGGATCAATATGAGTTCATGTTTGGAATTTATCAGCATTTTCTTGTAATCTCACAGTAGTTAAACAGTCCATTGGCTGGTATAACGGATGAATCTGGTGACCAGCTGCCGTTGAGTAGTATCCTGCTTACATTTGCATTTAGCGATACGTAGTTTTTTAATGTTGTCGCAATCCCAATAAATATTTCAGAGGTACACAGTAGTTAAACAGTCCATTGGCTGGTATAACGGATGAATCTGGTAACTTCACTCTTCAATGTATTATTGTTAGCCTTTATTGTAACCTTTATCCTTCTCCCTTCTTTATCCAAGTATCCTTGTACATATTTTGCTATATCATCAATCTCATAGGATCCAACAGGTATCTCAACAACCTCATTCCCTACATGAACCAGATTATTGCTCACATCAATATTTGGTATAGAGTTGTATGTTTGAAAATCAATTAATCCACAAACATAATCAGTTGCTAGCTCCAGCGGAGGAAAGTACTCAGCACTGAGTAGAGATGAATTTCCCGTGAGAGTAAGTGTTAATGACATGGCGGTTGATAATGAACTGTCACAATAACTGTCACAATTTCAATATAGATACATTTATTTATAGATAATAATTAATGGCTATAATAATTATATAAAAACTCTAAACATAAGTGACCGCAAATTACTGCATCATAGTTCTGATAAGAACTTTAGTTGTACGTAATATTACTACCCAAGCAGTTTGTGATCTCCCTTGGTGGTTGGAGATTGCCAAAGCTATCAAAGTATTCGATGTTATCACCTTTCTTGTAGTACGCTACCCAGTGTGTACCTGCTCCAGTTGAGATGTCCAAGTTAACAATACCGCTTTCTCGCTTCCATGGCTTTTTAGGAAGATTATCACGCATAAATACTCCTCTGAAGTGCGGCAAGTGTGTGGTATACTTGTGAAGATTCAACTCGTTTAGCGGTCGTTTGGGTAGCGTCTTTAATAGCTTTTTGGTTGAGGTTGTAGATAGAGTCCAAGTCCTTTTCTGTATGGCTTCAAGAACAGCCCGTTTCCATCTTTACCAACCGCAATAGTTTCCATTGCTTGGTTATGACGTTTGCTTTCTTCCAATTTTGCCTTTGCCGCACTGGTATCATTTACTGCTTTAGCTATGCCTGCTGCACCTCCCGATAGTGCTCCCAATGCTGAAAGCCCAGCAAACAACGGGATGAGGAACGGAAGTGCCCCACCAACCTTTGGTACAGGTATCACTCGTGGAGTTTTAATTGATTTCTTCTTTCTTTTCACAATATTTTTAGCTGCACTAAGAGCTATTTTTGTAGCTTCCGTCAAGTCTTTTGGTTTTTTGATTTTTAAAATCTTACGTGCATTTCGTACTGCTTCTCGGAATGTGGGTTGGCGTTTATTTTTAGCCTTAAGACCCATACCTAGCTTAATTTTAGCCTTCATTGCGTTTGTTATAAGCCAGGCATTGGCACGTTCACTCAAATTTGCATCTGTAGATTTTGCACGCTGCCAGGCTTTTTCAAGTAATATTTTATCAGCTATATGTCGATCACTTGTATCTTTATGTCGTGAATATGCTATATCATGTTCCTTGCAGGCTGCATCCAGTGGATTAATGCCCGGATCTCCTCTCGCCAATCTTTGTTGTAACTTTGTTCCTGGTCCACAGTACTGGTATCCTGGTAGATGTAATTCTACAGGTAATTTGTTGATGATTGAATTTAGTAATCCTCTTCCCCCTTTCAAAGATTTTCTGGAGCGTTTCGATTTGTGATCCGACATCTTATAAGGTTCCGATGATACTGTTGAAATGTAATATAAACAGGTGTACTTATATGAATCCCGTTAGTCTTCAATATGCGGTTCATTAAACAACAACAAGCTTTTCCTGTTCGAAATGCTGATATAGCTGTTATGAAGGTGAAAAAGAAGCATGGGCCCCTATTGCCTAATAGTATAAGGAGCATCATTGTTGGACCATCGAATTGTGGAAAAACTAATGTTATGATAAGTTTGCTGGAACATCCCAATGGTCTGAGATATGAAAATATTTACATATATTCAAAATCGTTGCATCAACCAAAGTATGAATACTTGAAGCAAGTGATGACCCCCATATCAGGATTGGGGTATTATACATTCTCAAACAACTGCGACGTTCTACCTCCAGAGGAAGCCAAATCACATTCAGTGTTTATTTTCGATGATGTAGCATGTGAAAAAGCAAGATAATGTGCGATCCTATTTTTGTATGGGTCGTCACGAAGATATAGACAGCTTCTATCTCTGTCAAACATATACGCATATACCAAAGCATTTAATACGTGACAATGCTAATTTAATCATCTTATTCAAGCAAGATGACTTGAATTTGAAACATATCTATAATGATCATGTGAACACAGACATGAAGTTTAATACATTTCGAAGAGCCTGTGCTGAGTGTTGGAAGGATGAATATGGTTTCTTGATGATTGATAAGGATAGCTCATTAAACAAGGGGCGTAAAGGATTTGATACCTTCATTGTACTATAAAAGGATGAAACATGCGAAATCTTCATAAGTCGAAGTTGTAACTCTGCCGAAAGCACACCGAATCCTGTGGAACTGCTGAGTAGATTAAAGCTGTTCACCTGTTATCAGACCTGTTTGAAAATCTGTTAAGCTGTTATCAGAGCTGTTTGGAAAGCTGTTAAGCTGTTATCAGAGCTGTTTTAAAAGCTGTTAAGCTGTTACCAGAGCTGTTCGGAAAGCTGTTAAGCTGTTATCAGAGCTGTTTGAAAAGCTCTTAAGCTGTTATCAGAGCTGTTTGAAAAGCTGTTAAGCTGTTATCAGAGCTGTTTGAAAAGCTGTTAAGCTGATATCAGAGCTGTTTTAAAGCGGTTTAGCTGTTACCAGAGCTGTTCGGAAAGCTGTTAAGCTGTTATCAGAGCTGTTTGGAAAGCTGTTTACTTGTTATCAGAGCTATTCAGAGTTATTCAGTTAATATCGAAGATGAATGAAAATCTATTAAAAGAAATCATCAAGACAAGGAATTCAGTGCGAAGGAAATTTAAAGCTCTAAAGACGGGAAGGATTGAAGCAGAAGCTCAACTTGAAGAAACTTTCAAGCCAATCACCAAACCCTTAAAAGAGTTTGTTACCAGAGTCAAAAACGAGCCACCAGTCAAATTTGAACCAAAAGAAGAAGAAGAAGAAGACAACGAAATCGTGGAACCTTTTACTCCTCCTAAACGAAAATATGTGAAAATGGAGGCTAGTAGCACACCTATAAATTATGGAGATTATTCCTTAACATCTGAAGAAGAATTCGCAACACCCAAACATTCAAGAACATTGACAGGAAGGTCTCCTGTCACCTCCCCCGATACGTCTGGATACATAGTTTCAAACTATTTAAAGCTATTCACTGATAATAGCCCTAAAATTGATCCAACCTATGGAGTTTACTATGATAACAACGCGTGGAGAATCGGTAATTCAACGTTTGATGTTGATGATGTAGGAAATATTGTTATCAAGGGGAAGAGCTATAAAACAACTTTGGGCTTATGTGAGCTGCTATTTATGAAGGATCCTGTAAAAAGTATATATACTAACGAGGATTTAACTAATTATGGATCTATTTTGAGAGATACCAATGCATATAAACGTGACTATGCTGAAGATGGACAAATAAAAGGTACTAGGGCGGCTAAGTATAAAGCTATAATCAGTAAACTTATACAGCATAAAGGCATGGGACTAATGCGTCTGCCCAAAGAAAACATTGATCACATTTACTGGGATGATCCAATTAGTGGATAGACTGCGCCTTCTAATGGCATCAAAGCAGGCTGGAAACACCAGTCACAACAATGAAATTGTATCTATCCTGGAGGAGTTGCGAGAAGCACATATTATAGTTTAAATACCACTCAATTACCATACTTCTTCACAATCTACAGATGAGCGTTGACAAGTTTGGACGTTTCTCTAAGCGAGGATATCTTGTGAAAGCAGGTGAACGTGGACCAACAGGAGCTCGGGGACCAGCCGGTAAACAAGGAATTCAAGGACCAGATGGTAAACAAGGAGCTCAGGGTCCAGCTGGTGAACAAGGAGAGCGGGGTATTGGATTTAATTTAACGATAAACGGAGACTGCGATCTAAACTCAAACTGTATAAAACGACTTTGTGAACCCTTTGAAAATGATAATGCTACTACCAAAGACTATGTTGACAAGAAAATTAAAATAAGTGTTGAAGAAATAAAAAAAACTATTAATATAGAGGTGGCAAATTTAACGCTATATATCAATGATGAAATCGCGAAGATTGAAAACTATCTGTTTACTTCGGTAATAAATAAGAAAAACTTGACAGCAAAAGATGGTGTATATGAGTAAAAACTCTTGAGAAATCTGTTTCATTTATAATTACGATGAGTAAGAGACAAGTGGTAAATGAGCTGCATAAACCAGCGAGAAAAAATTTTTAAACGACGTCGTGTGATTATCAAAGGACTAGATGACTTGTGGCAGGCAGACTTGGTTGAAATGGATCCCTACAAGTATGTGAACAAGGGTTACCGCTATCTGCTGACAGTAATTGATACCTTCTCCAAATACGCATGGGCAATTCCAATTAAAAGAAAAACTGGTGTAGAAGTAAGAGATGCCATGCAGTCTATATTAAGCGAGGGACGAATACCTAAAAACCTGCAGACTGATGATGGAAAGGAATTCTACAACAGCCTCTTTAAAAATCTAATGCTGAAGCATGCAATTAATCACTACTCTACGTACAGTTTCCTCAAAGCATCAATAGTGGAACGATTTAACCGAACTCTAAAGGATATGATGTAGAAGGAATTCAGCTTTAATGGAACTTATCAGTGGATTGGTATGGTAAAGAAGCTGCTCACTGAATACAATTCAAGAATACATCGAACTACAAAAATGAGACCACGTGATATCAACGCCTCCAATGAGAAACAACTGCTTTCAACTGTATACAGTCATATAAAAATTGTTGTTCCTGCAAAGTATAAAGTTGGAGATCTTGTACGCATCAGCAAATACAAGCATATATTTGAGAAAGGCTATACGCCAAACTGGACAGCTGAGATTTTTAAAATTATTAAAGTTCAAAACACAAACCCCATCAAATATCGGCTGGAAGGTTATCAAGGAAATCCAATCACAGGAGGCTTTTATGAATTGGAGCTGCTAAAAGTTAAACACCCATACCTATATCTCGTAGAGAAAATCTTAAAGAAGAGTGGAGATAAAGCTTACGTTAAATGGCTCGGATTTTCATCAAAACACAATTCTTGGATTAATAACAAAGATGTTTTATAATATCTTGAAGAAACATTTAATAATTTAAAATAATTATAATACTTTATACATGTAGTTATAATGCAAATTACTTTAATAAATAAAACTAAAACTATAATACATTTATTATTTACACTAGACTTAGATACTGTCCGCTCATAATATGTCGCTTATTATCATAAGGACTCAATGTGACCTTCTTTTGACTGACAGTGTACACGCTATGGTTATGGGATCGTATGGAACTCTGATTGGCAGTTAATATTCGCTTGTTATTTAAGCATTCGGCGTAGTCTTCGAAATTGATATGCCTCTGGACTACATTAGCCTTTACTCTTTTCGCTTTTTTTACAGTTTTACCAGCGTTTATACGCAGACTGTACATTTTCGAGCGCAAGCCTACAAATTCGCTCATGATTTTCCCATTCAGCTCATCCTTCATTAGCCCAGGAATCTTTTTATTCATGAGCGGTAAATTGAATTCATTATCTTCTGGGTAATCACTTGTATCAAATTTGTTTATATTTTCGGCCATGAACTCATATGCATTTTTCTTTTCAAGTTCATATATTAGAGAATCTGTATCAGTATACATGACTTTACATTTATCTCCATACTCACGCTGCATAAAACTGTAGTGAAAATCGTAGAGGCATATTTTCGAAATTTCCATAACTGCCATTCCTATATAGAGCGGCTTATTGAATAATATTTTGAGTCGCCTTAATTCCACAGCAACTAAATTCTCATCAAATATCGTTGCACTGTGGAAGTTGGGTACCGCAATCCGAGCTTTTGCACCATAGCGACCTTCCCACTTCATGCAAAGCTTGATACCGCTATACTTGCGTACATTTTCCATGGTCTTACCAAAAGCTGCATTATTCATCTTCTTATAGCTGTCCTTATCATGATCGCTTGCCGTTTGGTGGTATTTAAGTCAATATATGGTTTAAGCCAAGCTGATTGGTTGAATTGAAGTACCCGGTGCACTTTTTTCAGGATGAGTCCATGTGATAAGCATTGCTTCAAGTTTCGATAGTGTATAACATATTTAATTTTTGGATGTAATGTTGTCAGAAGCTTTTCTAATTTTGCTCCAGGTGGTGCTGCATGCTCAGAGCAAAACGGTAAGTCCTTATGCTTATCATGCAGATGTTGAGGATAATCCAAGTCGACTTCGAATATGTATCCAGTTGGAGAATCATCAGGAATTTCGGAAACGTCAATATTGGGAGCATCAACCCATTTGAATCCTCCAGTTGGTAAATGTTGTGACATGGCCCATCCATAAAGGTTATTGACATCATAATACATCAAGTATTTCTCTTTCTCCTCAGGCTTAAAATCATCGATATATTTGTTATTTGCTTTACTATATCTGTTCGAACATTGACTTATACCACCTCAATGCCTCTCTCTATGAATAGCAGTATATCTACGTCGGTTAACAGCTCTGATTTCACATTAGTGTATTTTAGCATAGCATCCCATGTTAGGCCTGGCATGGTGTAATAATGTGCTGGATCTAAATTGTATGTCTTCATGCACACTTCTCGGAAGTTCTCAAACACATCGGCCAATAGGAGAACATCAGTCTTAAGGTATAGATCTGAATATTCACCAAGTGTTTGTATTTCAAATTTTTGCCAGACCTCTTCAGCATGATTGTAGTCCTCAGGAGATATAGCACTGTCAGTCAGTTTATTGTAGAACGCTTCCTGTGTTGGCAAGTTCCGGAAATCCAATTTATCCCAGTCATCAATAAAATCATATGGGAAGACACCCTTGCGTGTAAGAAGTTTGATAGTGTCATCATCCAATCCCTGCCATACTGATTTAAATGTTTAATTTATCCATCGGCAGCAATGATGATAGCTTATCTAAAGATTCAGCCATAAAACGGAAGGAATCGATGAATCTGAATTTTATGTAGCTGCCATCCATGTGCTTGGTGAACGAGATATATCTTTCCTTGTTTATTGGTAAGAGATCAACTTTTCCTGGGAAAGATGTAGCTATATCCTTAATAATGAAGTTTTCAATTCAATTTCAATTCA